>CM021102.1:399705295-399894564 GCA_007115665.2 Sequoiadendron giganteum | reverse complement strand
GCCCCATTTTTTGGTCAAGCAAGAAGTAATCTTCCATTGCTTTATCATTAACAGAGGCTGAATATAGAGATGCAATCAACATTATCATTCAAGCCATTTGGTTGTAAAACTTCCTAATGGAGCTTGGTATCCTCTTTCATTGTTTGATTGTCATTTGGTATGACAATCAGAGTACACTGAATCTTTATAGAGATCCCATATAGTGGCAAAAAACTAAACACATCGAGATCCACATGTAGTTCATTTGTGAATTGATACATTATGGATTCATCAACTTGCAGTACCGCGCCACTTTTGAACAGACTTCTAACATCATATACAACTGATGTTTCCAATATGTAACTGTTGTTTCCAACATGCAACTACTATTTTCAGCTCACTGTTATGCCGTTATACATGTTGTTTGCAACTGCTCTTATTTAATTAACAATTGTTGTTAACTGTTGCAACTACCATTCAACTTGGAATGACATCTACTATTGCTTGCTTTAGTATAAGCTAACTAATGGAAACTCTCTATTGTTTCCTCTTTTTCCCCTGATTTTCCTCCTTGGATTATCCTCCTACGGTGGGCTTTATTATTGTAAATCTATGCATTTGATTGTTAATAATTAAGAAGAAAATTTCAATCCTTTCTTGCTCTACAATTTTCTATTATGTAATTTTTGTTCTTTCTTTTCTAGGAGATTCAAATTGTACTATGTAAATTTATTAAATTTTACACTTCTAATATAGAAAATGAATATTAAACCAACTCCATACCTTTGGAAGGAATTGCAATCTTCCTTATAGTTTATTGGCAGTCATGATGTGAGAATTTGTATCTCACAACATGCCTCTTCACCTTAATCGATCCTTAACTAATTAATTGAGCTCTTTCGCACCTCTACCTTATTACCATTGATCGAACTCCTCTTTGCATAGATGTATTTTTTCCTTTGATTAATTGTAACGATTCTATCTTTAATAATTAATACATGATTGACTCTCTCCTTTGAATCAACGATATGATTCTTCGATAGTTTCCGTGAATATCATCGACTAACTTTTAATATCCACGCTTCGTACTTTGTCTAAGGCGGTAATATAGTAAGTCGCGGCAGATGATATGAAGATTGAATGCTTCATAATAAATATTTATTATCATCATTCCTTCCTTGTGTATTGTTATACATTAATTACTTTGTTGAATATACTTCAGGGATGGAGAACAGCACTTGTGGTGGATAAAAGAGATTAAGAGCTTGATAACCATACAGGAGGTTGCGCTACATCCAAACCCACGATGCTAGAATATGAGGATGGGTGGCGTCTATGCTTTGCTAATTGGTGGTGATTTAGATAAAGGACTTTGAATGATATTTGAATTATATTAATGTAGTCGATCGACTTAATTGCTTTCTCCCCAATCGGTGATAACATAATGATTCTTATGTAATGACCAAGGTCCACGTTGAAGATAAACTCAGCTATGCATTCGATGGTGCGATAGTGATAAATGGGGTCGGCTAGAATAATAGTGTCAACCATTGTAAATATATTGGTGTTTCTTGATGTAACCAACAACAAGGATGTTGGCTTCTTACGCCTTCTATAAATGTTGTTTTTTCCCACATTCTTCCATCAGCAAGAAGATAATCACAACCTCTATACTAAGTCACGATGGCCTTTAAGCTGTGAAGACACAATAACTATGTTGAAGTGGGATTATTACATCAAATGTATTTCATTACCACTCAAAGTCTCAAATGTTGACTTACTATGAGTATATGTTCTAGAGCTCACAAAGAACCTCCTCTGCATAAGTCAAATACTAGAGCACAACTTGAAAGTTGAATTTGATAGTCATAATAGTGAGAAATTGTCTCATTTGAGACAAGACTTGTAATGGTGATATTGCTCATGCTTCAAGTGTTAGAAAATTGTTTCAAATAGATGTTGCACATGAAGATAACACCCTTATAGTCAAATCCAATTCATCAACTACTCTATTGCAAAGAACATTTGGCCATCTCAATTTTTGGCTACCTTATTGCATTAAGTAAACGACATATTGTGTGACGACTTTTCCCCATGCAAAAAATATAAGTTCTTTGCTCCAATTGTCTAGCTGAAAAGAAACTTTGAGCTCCTTTTCTTGCTTAAAAACACAAGCCTTTGGTCCACCAATTTATATAGTTCTATGATGTCCACCCTACCATAATATTGCCTCGTATTTTTAGCTTTTTATGGATGACTATTCTCAAAAATTGTGGGTCTATTGCTTGACTCATAAAGATCAAGTTTTTGAGAAATTAAATTATTTCAAGCCTTTGAAAAAGGGTGTCTTTTGGTCACTCTCTTAGAGCCCTCTACTCAAATCAAGAGGGGGAATTCATTGGTAAGGAATTTTCAAACTACTTGCAAGAATATGGAATCAAAAGACAATTGGCTACTTCTTACCTCAAAAAAATGGTGTCATCGAGAGGCATAATCTTACTATTGTAGACATGGTGTGATGTATATGCTAAAGAATGTCGATCTTGCTCATCAATTCTAGGTTGAGGAAATTTATACATCTATGTATTTGTTTATTGTGCACCCACTAAAGTACATGAAAATATCACACCTAAAGAAGCATGGATTGGGACAAAGCCCTCTATTTTGCATCTCAAAGCATTTGGATGTACAACTTTCATGCATGCTCCCAAGGTGAAAAGGGAAAATTTGGATAACAAGTATTTAAAATGTATTTTCTTAGGTATAATTAAGAGTCAAGGGGATATTGACTTATGGATACAATGACAAAGAAGATGTAAATCAGCAAAAATATTTTTGATGAGGAAAAAGAATGCAACACCTATTTCTCACTGTCACCTATTAGTTCTCAAACACTAAGAATTATTGAACCTATAGCTAAGGAACTTGATGAAGAAGCACAAGAAGATGCTTTGTTTCCAATGGATCAATTCACACCTCTTTCACCGCCTCAATCCTCATCTCCAATGCACAAAAATTTCTAAGTGGATTCATACCACAATGAAGGATGCCAAAGCAAATGTAATCGTAGATAAGTTTTCTATTGGGACCAAAACTTGTACCAAGTTGAGGAGGTAAAGCTAGCCCTATTGTGTATGTTGCTAGTACAATTATTCAAAGTTTTGAATTAGAAACAATATAATAGAATCTTGAGTCACCACCTTGGACATATGTCATGGATGAAAAATATCAAGCATTACCAAGGAACAACACATGGGAAGTTGTTGATCTTTCCCCAAAGAAGAAAGCTATTAGATGAAAATGGGTATTCAAAATGAAATATAAGGTAGATGGTAGCATCAACAAGTACATAGCCCAACTTGTGGCTAAGGGCTATGCACAAAGGAAGGCATATATCAACATCAATCATATACATAAAAAATAATCATTCATCACATACAAATATATATCATTCATCATTCATCCATCCACATCATATGCATGCATTAGAAAAGTACAAAACATAAGCATAAGCATACATCATCATCCATAATCATCTCATAACACATAATGTCGAATCAAAACATGTATATCTCATATATATCATCATCAAAAATGAGAATGTTAGGTACATCGTCAAATAATATGTGTGACATTATAATACAAAAAAATACATATGTACGAGGCATCGGCTGGGACAATGAATATATATACAAAAAGTCATGTCTACAACATAGGTCTTTGAACAATAAAAATCATAAAGATCGAGGTATAAATAGTCCTACTACCCAGCTAAAGGTCGGGATCTATAATAATCTTGGCTCTGGTGAGGAGAAGAATGTGGCATTAGTAGTGACTAATCTAGTTGCTCCACTAACTGATCAGTAGAATCGGCTACACCAGTAGCTATACTAGGCTCACCAAAGCGAGGGCATCTTCATGCTCTAGGAACGAAAACCTCATACAAAGTTTGATAATAAGTAGCCTCTCTCATATATTGGTCCCACTCTGCTCTGAGAACATCTCACTCTATCTTGAGGGTATCCCTCTCAGCGATAATAGTGTGCACTTGCACTTCAGCAACAAGACGTCGCCCAATCTAGATGTCCCACTACTACTTAAAGCCATCTCTCTCCTGCCTCACAGTGTATCTCTCTATAGTCAAGGTAACAATCTACACCTCAATGACTTGACACCACACAAACTCTACATCCCTAGAAACTATCATTTGAGCTAATTGAACTGTTGCATCCCTAAGTGGAGGAGGAGGACCAAGTGCCACTAGTTGATCCTAGTGCATGGGATCATCATGCCCATCCTACCACCCATCCTATATAGCTCTATCCAAATGTTTCACAGTCATCTAAACTCACTGTCTCTCCCCTCTACGACCGGTAATGCCTGCTCTGCTAACAGTTGGCACATAGCCAACAAGATCTGTAAACCTAAGTGGAACCCGATGATCCCACCACTAATCATAGTATTGGTAAGTGCATGCATCTGTTAGTCCTACAGGCCACCCCCACCGAAATGGGGCAAGTCTCCTAAACTCGGCCACAACTGTATCATGATCTTCCTAAAGACCCCATACCTGGACATCTCGGGTGGTCTTTCCAAAATGAGCCTCATAATCATCAACAAATTTTTTTGTCTCTGATCAAACTAGGTAAGTACTCGATCAGGTAGATATCTCTCGAGCAAAGAATGCACTCATCTGATCAACCAATGAGTCTATCTACAAAATGGAAGCTACTCTTGATCATCATGCCATGCATAATAGTCTAACCACATCCTCCAAACAAAACCAGGCATATAGTCAATCACATGACACCAGTAAGAAAGCTAATCGGGCAAAGTATAATGAAGAAAGTCATAGTATTGATAAGAGTAAGGATCCTCTGGATCCCAATCCAAAATGCCATCAGGCCTACTAACTAGGATGTGATCCCAGGCCCACAAATTAAGGAATGTCACACCAACAGAAATAGAACTACCCTCTTGGTAGATGACCTCGTGTATGTCTCTATAAAGATGCATAAGGAGACATGGGCCCCATGCATATCTGGTACCATGCTCGAACATCTTCTTGATACACACACCCCAACCAATGGGAGACTGTTTGCCTTGCCAATCAAGAATGACGAGCCTTGAGACCAAAGCATATAGAACCAATGAAATAGGATCAACACTACCAATAAAGGGAGATAGGTCTATCTCTGACTCTCGAACCTGCAGATGCCTCACACCAAGGAATCGACACATCGCACGTGTATCTTGTTGTACTAAATAGGTCACAAGCTCTCCATGAATTGGTACATGAAGAATCATCCATACATCATCTAAAGTAATGGAGGCCTCACTAGTAGGTAAGTGAAATGACGATGTCTCAAAGTGCCATCGCTCCATAAGGGGCGATCATCATCACTCTATGGCATCTAATCACATGCATGTAACATATATGTCTCAACCCCACAATTTCTAGGATATCTTGCTCCAACTCGTGAAAACCAGTGATCAAATCAAACAAACTGTGTGGTTGTCGCTCTCTCAAGTAAAGTGGTTTGAAACCCACCTACAAACATTCAATCCACAACGTTAAGAATTTTCTATGAAACATGAAATGAACATAAGATACCAAACAAACTGACTCAAACTTCCAAAAATAGAAAAGCGATCATTTTTTTGTCAAAAGCGGTCAAAACAGTCGAAAGCGGACCTATTTTTGTGAAGAGTGATAAAAAATTCAAAAGCGGTAAATTTGTCAAAAGTGAAAGTATTTCTCAAAGGCGAACAATTTTGACAAGGGTGACCATTTAACATGAAAAAAGTCAAAAGAAAACATTTGTAACAAAGGTGTAAACAGAGGCAAAATTCTAAAGTTAAAGCGAACATTTATAGCAAAAGCGACAGAAAAACTCAAAAGTGGTATATTCAAAAACTACAAAAGTGGTAGAAACGATGCAAGAGTATAATAAACATGAAATTACCAATTACGCTTGAAAAAATTTCATGCATTAATTACTCAAAAATGAAAAGACAAAAATAGGAAAGGAAAGGGTACATATTGGTACACCAACACTTGCAAGCCACTCAAACTCAGAAACCAGATTCATGTGATGTGTGGCTCCTCAAATATTTTCCATAGCTCCTCGACAATCACAAAATCAAGAAATCTAGAGGTAAGAAATTACTATAGGTTTAAAATGTAAATGAGATAAATTAAACCCTAATTGCCAATTTTAACCCCCAAACCCTAATTTATTACCTAGGAAACCCTCTTAGGTTGAAATTAGGAGCTCTCAAGAACACCTGAACTATCAAAAAAGGTCCTATAGGCTTATGTTTTCATCCTCTACGCATCTCAACTAAAATAAAACAATGTCATTGTAAGGTCCCTCCCTTTATATCAATGTTATATACTTTTGTTCTAATCTTATACTACAATGTTGTGTGGATTAAGGGTGCATCGTTTAGATGATACAAGACCTAGTTGTGTTTGAGTTCCACTGTACTTTTAGTCATCTGATTGTAAGAGAATATTAGTTAAATTCTTATGTGAATGCTTCTATTAAGGTATGTGACTAAATCTACATGGATAGATACTATAATTTTCCATGCTATACTATGTTGCTAAGGTTCCCCAGTAATAAAGCTACCTTCTTATCATTTGAATCATGTTGTTTTTGAATGTCTCCTATAGTATTCACTTGAGGTTCCTCATATCAAGTATTATGACTAAATTCACTAAAGGAGCCTTAGAGGTTTAGTAAATATAGCAGGTGCAGATTTTATCCCTATAGTACTGCTTAACTAAGGGAGATTAACATAGTAAGTAAATAAGGATAGATGAAGAGTCTTAGGGTCTTCTCTGCTTTTGGGTTGTGCCTTATCATGGAATTATGATCTTCTCTTAGCTTAGAACATCATATCATAATGATAGTTGGGAGATGCTAATAGAGAGTTCATCTGATGAGGATAACTAAACCCAACTATATAGTTAGATTAATTTGTTGATAATATGATTGTCATTATTTTCACAAGGGCATCTTATGATGTTAGATGAGAGGCTTCTAGAAATGAGTTGATTGAGATCAACAAAGGAACCTCATTGAGGTCAGTAGGAGATCAGAGTGATATTAGATGAAGAGCTATTGCTTGAGGCCAAAATGAATTCATTTGATTGTTAGGAAGAAGGATTCATTGGACTTAGGGTATCATTACAACAAGCCTCAGAGAGTTCCAAAATTGTAGACTTTGGACAAGTCGAGCTCACCTGTATCATTTTCTAAAGAGGAAAGAGTTAGCCATTTTTCAGACAAGTCTGGCAAGGCTTCAAAATTTGAGCTTAAGGCTTACTCTCTAATAAAACATATCATACTGAATGAGCTTTGGTCATACCTTATACAGAATGCCTCAAAGTATGAAGAAGGATCGAGTTAATTCCAAAATGGCTAGGGTTAGTGAGGTTAAGTTTCCTATCAGGCATTAGAGATCAGCCCTAAGGCTTACATATTAACATAATTTAAGTATGAAGTAAGTGGGAGTCAAGTTTGAAAGGGTGTCAAACATCGTTCTTCAACCATGCTTCATACCATATCCCTCGAGCAGAGAAAGAGTGTGCTAATTCCAAAGAGGTTTCAGACATCAGACTTTGACTTTGAGGCTTATGCCTTAACTTAAGGTTAAGTAAGCGGTAAAAATGGATCAACAAAGGATGACACCTGAAAAGGTTTTGAGATCAGAGGTCAGCAATAAGTCTTATGACTTATCAAAATTCCAAGTGAGGAAAGTGGTATGGAGGAACCTTGACCCCTGAAAAAGGTTTCGGCATCGTGTTCAGCTTTGAGATTTATGCCTTAACGGCTTGGCAAGGCAAGTGGTTAGTATGAAGAAAGCCCGAAGGTTGACATGTGAAATGGTTAAGGTTTGTGAGTGAAGTGTTTGGGTGTCATAGTTTGGTAAGAAGGCTTATGCTTTATTGAAGGATGGTAAGTGGTAAGAGTTAAGGGCGAACCTCGACACAATGTTAAGGCTTATGACTTAACATGAAACAAAGGAAGGAGTAAGAGGTAACCCTGAACCTCGACACCCGAGTTGGCTTCATTTTTCATGGATTCAGTGGTAAGGCCTATGCCTTATCAGTTATTGGTATGTGGTAAGAAGTATGTCCGAAGGCCGATACTCGAAAGGGTTAAGTCTATCAATGCTTGGGATTATTTTGCACACCGTGGGTTCCTAGGTTGGCTTATATCTTAACACAAAGGAATGATTCAAGCTATAAGGTGAAAGAGAGAACCCTGACATCCGATGAACTCATACATGTTCTAGAGTTCACACTTCAGTGTTTCGAAGGTTAGTGTGTTGGTTTGCGATGGTGTAAAGGAAGGAAAATGGTAAAGGGTAAGGTCAATGGCCGAACCCTAATAGGTGTAAAAGAGCTTCAGACATTGGTGTTCAGGCTTGCTTGTTAAGCTCTACTATGCAACTCAAGTATGAGGTAGGAGAGATTAACAACTTGTAACCCCCAATGGAAAGAAAGAATAAGATCGATGAAAATGAAGGATTAATTCTATAGGATGCTTGCATTGACCAAACTTGATCAATGTGGTTTTTTTAGAATAAGATACATGGTAGAAATCGATTATTTCAATTGATTTGCATCATTGTTGTGAATCACGTAAAATCTACGATTGCATTTAAAGCAAGTCAAATTAGATGGTTTTGATTTAAAGAAAAGTGGGTAAATGAGATATGCTAGATCATGGTACAAATTTCAAGATCGATGGCTTGCATTCAAACATTAGATTTTTGTCAGTGGCTAGGCAAATGGAATAGTGGCACGAAAAAATGATATGTCAACTCCAACTACATTCTTGTGAAGGAATGGAAAAAAATGGACACCACCATTAATGCAAAGGATGGATAGTTAAGCAAGGAGTTTGAGAAAATAAGGAGGATATTTAATGCAAAAAAATAAAAATTAAAAACCCTAGATGTTATGCCAGAAATCGCATGGGGAAGAAAATTGGTCAGAGGGGGCATGACTTGTAGGGGTAGAATCTATCGATGAAGAAAAGAGAAATGGGTGGCATGTGACTAGTCTTCAGGCAACATAGGTTGAAAAGGTTAGAGTCTCACTAATATTTCAGATAGGATTGTATGTCTAAAGTTCTTCATTTAGTTTCATGGAGGACAAAGAATGGTGGAGTGAAAGAAAGGACTCAAGACACCATCTCAGGCCTTGGGGAATATTGGTGTAGGTATGGGAGTCTATCTTTAGCTGATTTTAAGCATACCCACTTGGTTTTTATGTACGTGTATCTATGCATTTGTGTTTTGAACCATATCGTGTGTATTGAGAGCATTGGTTGTGTATTATGTACATTAATTATAGTGGGGGTAATCTATGGTAGTTTGTGTTTATACCCAGATCGTATCTATGAGTGTTTTGAGGCTACAAGTGGATGATCTAACTATAAGTAAACTATACATATGCTTTATTGGGAATATTGAATTCATTGGGTTATTCTTGTTGTTGCTAAAATCTATAGTTTGACCAACAAATTTTACTATTGATTAGTAGTTACCATTAGACATTTAGGCTTAATTTTGAGATAAACAATTTTTGGGGAACGTTGAAAACCCATGAAGCCTATTGATGTAATCTTTATGTTTTAGACTAAGATTAAAATTTTGGCTTCCCTCGATTAGTCTCTAACTAAACCCTTGTCCATAAGACATTGTATGATGATTTTAATGTTATCCCTAAATGAGTTGAACTCGGATTAACCCTACTTCCTTCTTATTCTTCAATGCCAACAACTGTAATTTTATATAGATATAGATATATGTGTGTATGTGTGTGTGTGTGTGTGTGTGTGTGTGTGTGTGTGTGTGTGTGTGTTTGATACAGAATAACTAGTATGAATCATGGTTGTTAGAATGCTTCTTTTAGTGAGATTTAATTATCACACCTATGACACTATTTGATTGTTGCTTAGACGAATCTTATCTTGAAATATCAATTTATATTATTTGAATAGAAGACCCCATTTCATTATCATGGGTCTAAAATATTTCTTGTTCGAGAGTTTGGCTAGAGCTCATGAGGCTTCATGATGCCAATATGGTCAGGATGAGAGCAAGTTTGATTCTTCGATTTATCTTATTGCTATAAATTATCTTGTGGTCATAGGTGGTCATTGAACTTTTCACCTATCTTGAATTGCAGCCATGAAGTGAAGCAGATATTAAGCACAGTTATTAAATTATCTTGTAAGTGTGATGTGTTTTGTTTGTGAATAAAATATCCTTTAAAACCATGCCTATATTTATCGAGGTCTCAGTCCTTTAGCTTCACCTAAATGGGTGGCAATCGATAGTGAAACTATTTGAGGTAAGAGGACCCTAGAAAGTGTTGTGTACCCACTCTTATATTCTATAATTAAAGGGTTAGAGACATAAGATGAATTTTTGTAGAGAAATCTTTGAACCTAAGGGTTATACTCTTTGTGTTAGTCAATCAAGTGTATGAAGGTTGAATTGCTCAGAAAGATTCAATATGTGGATTGTTTCATTAACCCTTCTCCCCTTAATCTTATGAATGTCATATGATGACCTTTGTATGGTTGGATTAAAACCATGACTTCAGTTATAATTATCTATTCAAGATATGTTTTGGTTACCTTTATCCTAGACCAATTCTTCATTATGTATGTTGGAAAGTGGCCCTTGAAGGGTGTTGTAATCAGGATTGTTAATCACTCCTTATAGTAGAAGGAGCCCTTATAGATTCACCGGTGTTATTCATTCTTAGTATTTACTACCTTTGTGAGTTAGTGGTGTTTTAAACCTAGTGTTATGCGTGATTGCTAGTCAATCAAATATGAGTTGGGTGAACTAAATTTGTTGAACTATGGTTCATCTGCAAAATATATACGTAGACAAGGCCATTAGAGATGAGCCCCCGAGGAATTAGGCCTAGCCCCTAGGGTTTTCTCTCTTTTCATTACTTGAGTTAATATTGATATATTATATTGGCATAGCTTGTGACTTGATGGTGTCTTCTAAATTAAGTTGTGATGAATGACGAGTTGTAGAGCTAATCAAGCCTACCTTGATGATGTGAATCCCTTGTCTTCTCTTGAGTCCCTACTAGGGTTGCCTAAACAATTTAGTTACTTAACTCAATTTAGCTACTTAACTAAATATTATAATCTATATTTGGTCAAATTTTGTTATGATTTTTAAGAATTATGTGCTTTGGTAGCCAAATTGTGTGAGTTAGTCATGTGTTGTAATCAAAATTTAAATTTTGTGTTTTGCCCTTAATTGTATTTTGGGTAAAAAAAATTATGGGCATTACAGTCGTGAGCTCAACCTAAAAAATGATTTTTTCAGCCAACCTCTCGAGGGGGCATCCCAACATCCTACCATCATTCCATTGACCATCGGGGCATAGTGGGGCATATATAATTTTTCAAATCTTGATCTTAACATTGAATTCTTTGAAACAAAGCAACTAGTACTTTGTCTCAAAGAGGGGAAAAATGTAGACATATAAAAATGACCTCCTAACACTTATCGCACATCCTAAATGACATTTTCTCATCATGGACATAATTATCACCTAATATCACTGCATTTCACATCAATTACATCAAAAACCCTAATTTCCTCTATTAATTGAATAATATTACATTATTTAATTAATTCATTATTTCACATTTTGACTAATTAAATTAATTTTATTTATTTAATAAAGTCTTAATCTAACTTTATTCTTCCTGATTAATTAAATAACGTCAATTATTTAATCATGTCACTAATTTACCCTATTCCCCCAAATCAATTAAATTATTACCACTTAATAGTTTAATTAAATCACTTTCCCCTAAACATGAATAAATGAATAAATTATTCAAACATCATTCGAAAAGGTCAAAACAAACAAATGCAACTTTGTTTATAAAATTCAAACATGATTTGCACATTCAACTCAAAAATATTAATTAATAAAAATCAATTATTTAATTATCCTCACCCACTTTCATGATTGAGCAAATTGCGATCCCCTGATTTCTCACTTTGATTGGCTGATTGATTCATCTATTTCCTAACTAATCCATCTATTCTTCAATCCCATTGAAGGCTCAATCTATTTCCTTAATTCCACTGGACACTCAAATTGATTTCATCAATCACACCAATTACGTAATCAAAATCCACTGGTTCTTCCCATAGAATTCCTCTCAACATCTTTCAATCGTTGATTAGGATATTCTACTATGCAATCCTGATTGTTCATCTCAAAACACAAAATCTATATAACAATCATCTTCATCTTAAAAAACACTCAGAGAATTGACATCTTTTGCACAATGAAGTAATGCTGAAATTACAATCAGTTTTTTGAAAAACTTTGACACACATCTTCGATCAACACACACACATTTGAAGCTTTTGCAACGCATCAATAGAGGCTTCACATTGATACAATGATCCAACATCATTGTGAATACACTTTAACACAAGATGGGTAACAACATTAGTTAATTGAATTCTTTGTATGTTCTTTGATTGCATTATTTTTAATTCATTGAATTTAGTAATTTCATATCATTCATTTCGTGAGTAATGGATATGAATCTAAATATTTGTTTGAGTTAAATCTTATTTAATTTGTTTACATTGATTTCCTTATGCTTATCGATTTCCCCCTTACAACAACTTGAAAATGGGTACATATGTATCTCTCACCACTTTCACAATTTTTTCTTCATGAACATATTTTAGATGTTGATATGTTCTAGAGGGTATCACCTTTAATTATTGTAAGTAAGACCTCCCAAGTAAAATATAAAATCTAACCAATAAAGAATTGATATGAAAAAACTCATCCACCTCTTTAATCCCATGTCAAAAGGAAGATCAATACTCCCCAAAATGTCCACAAAAATATCATTGATTATGTTTAGAACAACACATACATGTGTATAAGATGTTAAATTTTCAATTATATCAAATTTTTCTATGCATACGTTATACTAATTGCCTAGATCAATTTTAAAATTTGATCATGAAGAAACATTGACCATAAAGTGAACCATAATAATTGTTGTTTTAGATCTCCTCATAAAATAAAATAAAGATGAAGATCAAACACTTATGGGAATCCACTGTACTTTTGTTAGAAATATGTAATCTCAACAATTAATTATGCAAATCCTCTCCAGCCAAGCATGTGTACCAACATTTAAGGCAACTTTTAAGAAAAAAAATTTGGAGAATATTTTTTGGGAGATTTGATTTGATTTGCATTAACTGCCTATTTACTCTCACACACTTTGTGGGTAGTAAAATTAGTAATATTTTATTCTTCCTTTGGCCACCGTAGATTTTGATTTTTTATTGTTGTTTTAGTTGTCATTTATTGATATATGCAAGAAGCAGTAAAGAGAGCAAAGTAGCTTTGAAACAAGAAACCTGAACAAAGTGTAAAGGTTGAAGAAGGGCATCAAAGCTATGAAATTGTTCCAATTTTAATACATAAATATAAATTTGATTGTGTCTATTTTTTGATGTGTTTCAATCTATGTTTTCTGAGCAACTTTTAATTCCAGTTAAATTAGTTTTCTTTTATTGTTGTATGCTCTTTGTTTGTTTCTCTATTTTCTTTCTGCTCCTCTACCCCTTTAGCCACATCTGGTATCAGAGCTATTGGTTCAAACCCCTAGTCTCTTTTTCTGATTTTGCACTTATCTTCTTTTGACAGCCATTAATGGCTTCCACAACTTCCACATCCAGTGCTTCCTTGTCTAGCCTACAAACCCCCATTTTCACAGGAAAAATTTATGAATATTGGTCATTGAACATGAAAGCCCTATTTCGATCTCAAGATGTCTTGGAAATTGTTGAGAATGGTTATGCAGACCCAGCAGACCAAGCAGCTTATAATGCACTCATGCAGGAAGAGAAATATCTCTTGAAATAGCAGAGAAAGAAGGATGGAAAATCCCTCTTCTACATTCATCAAGCAATGCATGTAAGCATACTGCTAAGAGTTGCAGCAACAACACAAGCAAAGGAGGCATGTGATACACTACAAACAACTTATCAAGGTAAGGACAAAGCTAAAGTTGTAAAAATCTAATTACTTAGAAGAGATTTTGAAATCATAGGTATGAAAGATTTAGATTTTGTGGACTCATTTTTTACTCATGTTGTTGGGCTAGTAAATCAGATAAAATCTCATGGGGAAACATTAGAAGAGACAAAAATAGTTGAGAAAATGTTAAGGGTTTTTCCTACTAAGTTTGATCCTTTAGTTGTTGCCATAGAAGAAACTAAGGATTTAACCCAAATGACAATGGATGAATTGCATGCATCCTTGATAAATCATGAATATAGGCTGAATAGATCACACACCTTCATTGAGAATGCTTTATCATCTCAAGATTCAATAAGGCATGAAAGAGGTAAAGTTAGATTCACTCCTAGGGATAGAGGAAGAAACACATTTAGAGGACGTAGCAACAGTCCTGCAAATCAAGGTGGAAGAGGACATAACAATGAACACTCTCATAATTATTCAGCTAGTCAAAGACAAGATAAGTCACATGTTCAATGTCATTACTATAAAAATTATGGTCATTACTCTTTTGAGTGTAGGAAGAAACAACATGATCAAGGAAGACAAAATCAAAATCCCCCACAAAATTCTACAAAAAATTTTGTCTATTGCATGTGCAAAGATTGCTGAAGCAATTTCTATAAAATCACCAGTTGAATGCGATATGGTTCAAAGAGAGTCCCAATGATATTTGGTACTTAGATTCTGGTTGTAGCAATCACATGTCTAGAAATTTAGAGTTATTTTCTAGCTTGGATAAATTAGTCACCTTAAATGTCACTCTTGGGAACAATAATCAAGTCAATGTTGATATTCTAACAAAAAAAGGGGAGCAAAAATTCATTCATGATGTTTTTTATGTTGTTGTTCTGAAGCATAATCTGATGAGTATTGGTCAATTAGTGCAAAAAGGATAAATAATTTATATGAAAAATAATGCATGTGCCATTCTTGATAAAGCTCCTAGTACATAGCTAATAGTAGAGGTACAAATGACAAAAAATCAAATGTTCCCATTAAGGTTGAAACTTGATATCAAAAAAAATGTAGCTAAAGCTTATCATATGTCAAAAAATGCACAAGTTGGAGCAGCATTTAAGGCTGAAAATTCTCAAGACACCTCTCAAAGTTGTTGCGGAAAAGGTGAAGGTTGCTTCGAAAAGGTAGAAAATGAAACTAAAGAGGAACAAAATGATAATGTAACTATTCAAACAACTTTTTAGTCAGTGGTAAAGAATGAATCTTGGTTATGGCATTTTAGATTTGGTCATTTAAACTTTGGAGGTTTGAATTTGTTGCATAGAAAGAATATGGTTAAGGGGTTGCCATTGATTAAAAAAATGGAAAGAGTATGTGAAGTGTGCATCTTGGGTAGACAACATAGAGAGACCTTCCCTGTTGGAAAATCGGAAAGAGCATGTAAACCTCTTGAAATTATTCACTTTGATATATGTGGACCGATGCAAACTCCATCCATTGGAGGATGCACATATTTTCTAAATTTCATTGATGACTACACAAGGAAGACATGGGTCTACTTTTTGAGGCATAAATCTAATGCATTTGGAGTCTTTCAGCAGTTCAAGGCTCTTATAGAGAAGAAAAGTGGATTCTACATAAAAAAATTAAGAACTAATAGAGGCAGTGAATATAGTTCTAATTATTTTTTTAATTTTTGCAGACAACATGGTATTCACAAACAATTTACAGTCAGTTACACACCTCAACAAAATGGTGTGGTTGAAAGAAGAAATCGAACCATCATGGATATGGCAAGGAGTATATTGAAATCAAAGCATTTAACAAATGAATACTAGGCTGAAGTAGTAGCAACTACTATTTATATTTTAAATCGATGTCCAGCTACAAGTGTAAGGAATGTGATTCCTCAAGAGGCTTGTAGTGGTAGAAAACACAATGTTGCACACTTCAGAAATAAACAATATAGCTGGATTAAACAATTTACAAGTAATAACGCTTGTAAGTTGTTTCAGCAATAATGCTTGTAAGCTGTTTAATCCAATTACAAGAAAAATTATAATCATGTGAGATGTACAATTTGTGGAGAAGGAAGTATGGGATGGAAGTGTAGAAAAAATAATAAGTATAGAAACAGTTGATTCACATGATGATATGACTGATGAAGTGATAGAACAATAAAGTATTCCTCAAGAAATACCTTCTTCCACTCCCAGACAAACAACACAAGTTGTAGCACAAGCTACACCTTCTTCTACAACAAGACTTTCAAGAAATCAAAAAATTTCACCCATGCAACAAACCCCACAAAGAACACCAGCCATAACACCATTTGGAAGTCCATCAAACTCAGCTGATAGAAGTAGCTCATCGGATCCTACATTGCCAAGTTTATTGCAGCAAAAAACAAAGAGTTTAAGAGATATCTATGAAGCTGATTTTAGTGTTGAAACATCAAATTCATTTTGTGTTTTTTCTCTATTTTCAGAAGTTGTTGATCCAATGTTTTTTGATGAAGCAATTAAGGATGAAGCATGGGTTGAAGCTATGGATGAAGAAATTGAAACTATTGAAAAGAATAATACTTGGGAATTGGTGGATCACCCACAATGAAAGGATGTTATAAGCGTAAAGTGGATTTACAAAATAAAGTATGGCATGGATGGAAATGTGCTAAAGCATAAGGAAGGGTTGGTCACTAGAGGCTTCACTTAGTAGCTTGGTATTGACTATAATGAAACATTTGCACCTGTAGCTTGCTTGGATACAGGGTGGGTGCATGGAAATGGGTAGCCATTTCGTGGACACCCTTCAAAAACAACTTTTGAAAAGCCATAACACGAGCAAGTTATAATGCACTCACGTTATGGATTTTTGTGCCAAGCCTGAGGCTCGGCAACAAAAAACCAATAACGTGAGCATGTTATAATGTGCTCATGTTATTTCTTGTTAAAAGCAAAAAAAAAGTGAAAATCTGTCATTTATATTTCGACTATTTTTTTCTTGCAGCCACAGCCAAAACTCCTATATTTTCGCGCTCGCGTTCTAGGAGGAGAAATTCAACAATTTTCTTCAACAACATTTGCTATTTCTTTGCAATGATGGCACCATGAGGACGAGGAGGTGTGAGAGGTAAGGATTCTATGGTTTTTGTTTTGAATTAGTTAGTTTAGGTTGAATTTGTTAGTTTTAGGTTGAGTTTGATATATATTTGTTTGAATTTTTAGGAGATGCAAATCAACCTACAAACCCTCAAGATCCTCAATAGGAAAACCAACCAAATCCTCAAGATCAAAATCAACCACAACAACAACCTCCTCCACCAATCACTCAACCCCCTCCTGGCACTCAAAAAAATTTAATGAGTGAAATTGAGAACAACAAAAAGCAAATTGAGGATTTGATCAGTAGGTTGAGTGATCCAAATGGTTCAACCACAAAAAGAATGACCCTAGCAAATTCATTGAAAGATATGTTTAAAAATGTAGATTCAATTAGCAAACAAATAACTGGATGGCAAGATAGGAGGTAGGTGGCTAGGGATTATTATGCAAATAAACTATCATACAAAGATCTAAAGGATTTAAAAATTACAAAAGGTGATTTGTGCTCATTATTCACTGATCCATGCACAAATCAAAATCTTACCCTCAATGCGAAGAGGTTTCATATCCATTGGTGCCACAACCAACAGATTAGGGACCAATTTTATGATAGGTGGTACATGGTCTTCGATTACCCACCATGCAACAATTGTGAGGTCCTGCAATATTTCCTTAGAAAACTATACAGTGAGTTCATATTGAACAAAATCCCAAATTATTTTGATATGAGGAATTTTGGGGGGAGAGGTGGGGGGTCAGCTCAGGATAGACCTGGTGAACAACCAAATCCTACGTGGCAAGGTAGACGAGCTCTCGCTAGGCCACCTCGTGACCACGTTGTTATGCCTTTCATTGCAAAGGAAAGTGTTGACATAGAGACATTGCAGGCAATCAACACTTTGACCTAGAGTGTCATCCATCATACTAGCCCTATTCTACAACGCCATCTAGGGGAGTCTTCGAGTGGTGGCCCTCGAACACATGTGTGTCAATCTTGCAGGGCTACTTGTTCATATGACCCCACCGACACTCAGGAAACTGGTATACAGGATCCATCTGTAGCTATGGAGATGGAGAGGGAAGCTGACATTTTGCATGAGGCATATCGTATTGATAGTCAGGTAAAAGTTAGTGCATGTTCATTGAATTTAATTTATTAAATTTAGATTTTGAAATGCAAGATTAACTAAAAATGTTTTATGATTCTAATAAAATTGTAGGGTTGCAGTGTTGAAACTGGATACATTGGCCCCCCACCAACTTATTTTTGTAGTACACCTATCGCTAGGGTATGTAACTAGTAAACAACTATAAATTTATTGCATGTTAATAGCATTATTTTACGAATTGTAATTTAATATGCCATTTTGGATGTTGAATAGACTAATATTTGAGGTTTTGATGGAACACTTCCTAGTGGCAATGGATTTACTCAAACCTACACAGAGGTAATAGAATATAGAATTTAACTAATGAATTAAGTACTTAATAGATTTGTGTAGTTCATATGCACATCGTTGATTATGTTGAATAATTTGTTGTCTTATTTCTAGTTGTTGCAAGATAAAACACCTTTGAATGTGACAAGAGAAATGGATATTGGTGTGACATCTACTATACAATCCTCGATGGCTCTGACAAGAGACGTATGAGGAAAATTAGTAAATTTACATTTACATTTTTTGTTATAGATGTTAGTTAGTGAAAAATCAAACCATTATTGATTCACATAGTTTAATTTCTATTTGTATGGTTTATACAGGGCTTGAGCATGCCTGAGCATGGGCGTGAGAATATTTCCCTCATGGAGAGAGATCGTGAGAAGGCGGTAAGTGATTATTTTGTCAAATATATCATCTTTTATAATGTAATTTCTATATATTCATGTCTTTACTTCTTATTGTAATAGTTAAAACTTCACCATGAACTAAACCCTAGGAGGAGTAGCAGGAGCACTCCTCAAGTGTAGAAAAAATGAGTGACAGACCTATCACCATCTAATTGAAAAGGAAAGGGAAAGACTTTATTTCCAGGGCATGGAGAGCAATGATTTTTGATTCCAGAGCCTTTTGTTGTATGCCTACATGGCAGTTTTGTACATATTTTTTATTGGACATATTTGACATTGTATGCCTATATGGGATTCTTGTAAGCCTATATGGCTATTTTGTACATATATTTCATACTTATATCGACATATATTGATGTATGCCTACATGGCTATTTGGTTAATAAAAATATCTTTTATCGATGCATGTCCATATTTGCATTCTAAATTGATGGTTCAATAGATATGAGTTACATGTATTCAAGTGTATACTTTACAACTTACATGTATACTTTGTGATTTACGTGCGTTCGAATGTATACTTTGTGGCTTACGTGTTTTCATGTGTATACCTTGTATTCATGCATATACTTTGTATTAATCTGTGTATACTATGTATTCGTGTGTACACTTTTTGAGGCTTACGTTTTTTTGAGTACTTGTGCTTCCCTTATGGACATGTAAATTCTTGACTTATTCATGTGTATAATTATTAACTGGTTAGCCCTAGCATTGATCATTGTTGTCCTTCATGGTTTGTATTGAATATTAATTGATTGATGCTAATCAACTTTATCTAAAAGAAAAAAACACGTTTACAATTGGCATTCCATGAAATGATTCATAAAAATATTCCAATATGTTCTTGATGCATCACTATCAAAAGATTTATATGTCAACTTTTTGCAATATTTTTTCTTGTATATGAAATGGACTCGGGAGAAAGAAAGTTATAATTTATAATAAAAATAATAAATGGACTCAACATTGTTCTAGACCCCCGAATAGGTCTATTTAACAAAGCAACACACTCTCAATCACTCTTTGAATTGCAAAGCACCATTGGTGATACAGAGTGGCTCAACCAAGTTGTGATTTCACACAGCTTCTCTTAAATATTCCCACTAAGACTCCAACATTCACTTGACTCAATAATAACTCTCCTATTCCTTTATGGTTTTGCACCAAACCACCACCAAAAGAAAGCCAACTCAACCCTCTTTCAATCCATGTCAGCCTTGGGACCGTATAGGAAGCTGGAGGTCGTACCAAGTACGGGATCAAACAATTTGTATCAAAACTCTAAAAAATAGAGAACAGTGTGAATAATTCTTATTAGATATTCTCCAAAAGTTCATCAACAACCTCCATTCCAGCCTCTCAAGGCTTTACATAGTGTTTTACACCCTTCTTTAACTGATCCATGCCCTCAACTAACTAAAAACCAACTTTCAAAACAAGTAATCGTCGCATTTCAAATTTGTTGCTTTAAGCAACTTACAAATTTGCAACTTTAGACTCTTCCAACCTAATGAGTACATCCAATGACCTCTAAACCCACACAAATGGTATACAAATAGCCTTATTACATTGAAAAAACTCCATTCTTTCACAATCATATACAAATTCAGAAATTTGCCTTCAAAGACTACAAAGGCAACTACTAGTGCAAGATTGAAATTTCACATTTTTTATCACTAGACCCAAAAGCCACCCTAAAACGTACCTAATGATCTTAATTGACCTTATTCAAGATAAAGCATGCTCAAAATACCCACAACAACCTATTAACCAACCTATTCACCATTAGATAATCACTAAAAACACTGAATTAGACCTTCTTCATCAAATGGAGGAACAAGGTGCTCTGTACCAATGATCATACTCTTTTTGTGTGGAATACTCAAACTTCTCAACCGTCATTTGTATGTTTCTCTTTTCCAGTGTTTTGCATGCCATCATAAGGGATCAAACCATTTGAACGCAAGACGGATCAATTCCACATGTTTGGGTGTGAAAGAGGACCATGCCTAGTGTAAAACTACCTATTGGGATGCATTGGAGCAGTTAGTTTGATCACACAAATTGCAAAATGAAAGTTGTACCACTTTGCAACTTTGCACAACTTGAATTTGACACTTTTTCCATCAAGTGAAAATCAATCACCACGGGAAAACCACTTTGAGATAGCCAAAACTAAGAGATAGTTTTGTAGAGGGGTTCAACGCGATCCTATAGGATCAGATGAGAAGTTTCTAAGAATCGCGATATCTGAGTAATAGCATGTTGAAGTTTGCAGCCATTTTGCACTTTTGACCCTTAAGGGATCAATCCAGTGGAACATAGCTCAGATAGATTCCATGTGTTTCAGTGTGAAACAAGACCATACCTAGCGTAAACATACCTATTCAGACATTTTGGAATAGTCCGCTTGGTCACACAAGTTGCAGAATAAAAGTTGCACCACTTTGCAACTTTGCACTGCTTGCATTTGATGTTTTTTCCATCAAGTGAAAATCCGTCACCACAGGAAAACCACTCCAAGATAGTGAAAATCGAGAGAGGTTTTTCTAGAGGGGTCCAACACGATCTTGTAGGATCAAACAAGAAGTTTTGAAGCATCATGGTATCTGAGTAATAGCATGCTGAAGTTTACAGCCATTTTGCACTTTGGACCCTTAAGGGATTGATCCGGTGGAACATAGCTCAGAGCGATTCCACGTGTTTCAGTGTGAAACAAGACCATGCTTAGCATAAACATACCTATTCAAATGCTTTGGAGCAGTCAGTTTGGTCACACGAGTTGCAGAGCGAAATTTGCACCACTTTGCAACTTTGCACAACTTAAATTTGACACTTTTTCCATCAAGTGAAAATCCGTCGCCACAAGAAAACCACTCCAAGATAGCCAAAATTGAGAGATATTTTCTTAGAGGGTCCCAACGTGATCCTATAGGATTAGATGAGAAGTTTCTAAGCGTCATGGTATCCGAGTAATAGCATTCTGACATTTGCAGCCATTTTACACTTTGGACCCTTAAGGGATCGATCTAGTGGAACATAGCTCAGAGCGATTTCGCGTGTTTCGGTGCAAAACAAGACCATCCATAGCATAAAAATACCTATTCAGACATGTTGGAACAGTTATTTTGGTCACACGAGTTGCAGAGCAAAAGTTGCACCACTTTGCAACTTTGCACAGCTTGAATTTGACACTTTTTCCATGAAGTGAAAATCTGTCACCATGAAAAAACCACTCCGAGATAGAAAAAACTGAGAGAGAGATTTCTAGAGGGGCCCAACTCAATCTTGTAAGATTAGATGAGAAGTTTCTAAGTGTCATGGTATTCGAGTAATAGCATGCTAAAGTTTGCAGCCATTTTGCATTTTGGACCCTTAAGGGATCGATTTGGTGGAACATAGCTCAAAGCAATTCCACGTGTTTCAATGTGAAAGAGGACCATGCCTAGCGTAAAAATACATATTCAAACATATTGGAATAGTCTGCTTGGTCACACAAGTTGCAGAACGAAAGTTGCACCACTTTGCAACTTTGCACTGCTTGCATTTATGTTTTTTCCAGCAAGTGAAAATCCGTTGCCATGGGAAAAACACTCTGAGATAGAAAAAACCGAAAGAGGTTTTTTTAGAGGGGCCCAATGCAATTCTGTAAGATTGGATGAGAAGTTTCTAAGCATCATGGTATCCGAGTAATAGCATGTTGAAGTTTGCATCCATTTTGCACTTTGGACCCTTAAGGGATCGATTTGGTGGAACGTAGCTCAGAGTGATTATGTGTGTTTCGATGTGAAACAAGACCATGCCTACCATAAACATACCTTTCAGATGCGTTGGAGTAGTTAGTTTGGTCACATGAGTTGCAAAGCAAAAGTTGCACCACTTTGCAACTTTGCACAACTTGAATTTGACACTTTTTTCATCAAGTGAAAATTTGTCGCCACGAAAAAACCACTCTGAGATAGCCAAAAATGAGAGAGGTCTTTATAAAGGGGCCCAACGCTATCATGTAGGATTAGAAGAGAGTTTTCTAAATGTCATGATATCCGAGTAATAGCATGTTGAAGTTTGCAACCATTTTGCACTTTGGACCCTTAAGGGATCGATCTGGTGGAACATAGCTCAGAGTGATTCCTCGTGTTTTGGTGCGAAAGAGGACCATGCCTAGCATAAAAATACCTATTCAAACATTTTGGAACAGTCTTCTTGGTCACACAAGTTGTAGAACAAAAGCTACACCACTTTGCAACTTTGCACTACTTGCATTTCATGTTTTTTCCTTGAAGTGAAAATCTACTGCCACGGGAAAACCACTCCTTGATAGCCAAAACCGAGAGAGATTATTTTAGAGGGGCCCAACACAATCCTATAGGATTAGGTGAGAAGTTTCTAAGAATCATGGTATCCAAGTAATAGCATGCTGAAGTTTGCAGCCATTTTGCACTTTGGACCCTTAAGGGATCGATCCGATGGAATGTAGTTCCAAGCAATTCTGTGTGTTTCGGTGTGAAACAAGACCATTCCTACCATAAAATACCTAATCAAATGCGTTGGAGCAGTTAGTTTGGTCACACGAGTTGCAGAGAGAAAGTTGCACCACTTTGCAACTTTGCCCAACTTGAATTTAACACTTTTTCCATCAAGTGAAAATCCACCACCACAGAAAAACCACTCCGAGATAGCCAAAATCGAGAGAGTTTTTTGTAGAGGGGCCCAACACGGTCCTATAGGATCAGATGAGAAATTTCTAAGTGAAAGGGAATAAGTTTTATGGGCTTTGTGTTGCTGCCCCTGTAGATTTTGATGGAAAAGGGCATGAAAAATGAGGTTTCACCCTAGGGTTTGATAAAATATTACATGTAGAGGTTGGGTGATTGTCTTTTGAGTTTTTTCAAGTGATTTTAAGAAGGTCTGAGACAATGGCATGTTCTGGTAAGGTGTGGAACCATTCCTTTCAATAAAACCTCCTTATACTAGCATAAAATAAGGGTTTTGGTTTGGCATGGTGGAGTGAGTTTGTCCTCAGAAAAATTGTGGATCTGAGGGTTTGGATACATGATAATTGTTGCCCCAACAAGTTAAGTGGGTTCTTGAATGTTTAAAGGTATGTTCCTTTGTAAATTAGGCCTAGTTAGCCTAATGAGGACAATGAAGAAGGTCATTTTTGATGCACATGTTCCAAGATAGTCACTATTGATTTTGAAGTATGTGTTGTAACTCAATAATAGCTATCTAGATCAGTCATTTTTTTGTGAATTCGTTTGAGAAGATTTCCTCAAAACACCATTTGGAGCCACTTTTTTCACTTGAAAATTCATCATAAAACCCTTTAGCAGCAACTCCACCTTTGTTTCTTGAATTCCCCTGCACAAATAAACACACACACACCTAAAACATCCTAATTCAACCTTACATGTTTTATACCACTTCTCTAATAACCTAATGACCTCTTTGAGACTTTGAATACATTACATATGACCTTTACATGACCTTTTTCACATTGTTTACATTTCAAAATTTAAATTTTGCAAATTTGCCTATTGACTTGGCATTTACAGAACAAGGTGCTACTGCACCAAACATGAACTCCAAAATTATAATATTTGAGTAAATCTCATTATGTAAGTAAATTTCATTACAAAGCCTTAGGTACTTCGTTCTCATAGATCTTTTACAATGTCACTCATACATTCAAGATTCTCTTTAAATGTCTACATCATAGGTGCTCATTATGAGGTTAACTTCAATTGAGTAACTTGAGATTCCCTCTATAAGCTTCACATGCTCTTTTATAATGGCTTGAAATCAAAATTGAGATTTGTCAAGATCTTCAAAATAAGGATGTTGCATTTATTTTTTGGCTGAGATTCTCTTTGATGGCTCATAAATCAACATTTTCTGCAATGAGAGATCAATCAATTTTCAGTAGCTTAATTACAAATACACAAAGTAAAAGAGAAAAAGAAAGAGCATCCAAAATAGAAATGAAATAAAAATAGATGGAAGGCACTAACAGATAGGCATGCAGGTCTCACAACTCAGTCACTCCTGGTCATACATCTTCACTGGGAATTCCAATATACATATTGCACACAACACCTCTCATGAATAGAGTAAGTTGAAATTTCAGATGCTCTTATAATGTCTACATCATAACTACTCATTATAAGGTTAACTTCAAATGAATAACTTGAAATTCCCTCACCAAGATTTGCACACACTTTTCTAATGGCTTAAAATCATGATTGAGATTTGTCAAGATCATCAAAATAAGGATGTTGCATTACTTTTATGGCTAACATTCTCTTGGATGTCTCATACATCTGCATTTTTTGCAAGGGAACACCAATCACTGTTTAGTATGTTACTTACAAATACGCAAAGTAAAAGAAGATGATAGCATTGGCATCAAATAAATTAGTGTGCATACAAGTATAAATTAATAAGAACCAATGTGCATATACTTACAAATTAATCCAATGAACCATCTGAGTCTGCTCTACTCTTTATTGTGTCAAGTATTACCTCATGGTCAGACTCATGAACCTTCCAAAAGGTCTTGTTCAAAGGTCTACCCCCACACTTGGTCAAATGAACATTGGATGCCACGACGAGGTTCGAGTAATGAAGAATCTTACGATGCGTGTCAAAATCCTGAAATAGCCAATGTTTAACACTTGAATGTGGGTACCTTCTAAGCCATGTTCCAGTAACCACAACTGAGCCTGTAGGGTATTCGATGTTTTCTCCATATATAACTTGGGCCTCCAATTTATTTTTGGCCTCAACACAATGACACAAGTAATAGTTTGTTCCCTCTTCATTTTCTTCATCTGTAATAACTGCATAAACATGCCCTGCATTGATATGTGCAGAAAATATCTTGAAATTTGTCAACATTACGAATACAGTACAAAGTAAGATAATGATATGGAATTTCAACAACTAAGCAAGTAGATATATCACTTGGTTGAACTAGATCTGATACATGTTCAAAGTCGACCGATGCTTCCATCTGCATCAGTTCCAATGTCATCGGAGGGTGATACGTGTGAGGTGGGCTAAGATAACTTGTCAACCATTTGTCAACCCACTCCCCTCACTCACAATCATTCTAGGCTTGCATTATACATGAAGAACAAAATCATGCCATCTTTCGTGTATCGATACTCCATGAACCTGCATTTGAGCTAAGCAAAGAGTGTACCTCACTCGATCCTATTAGTGTACAACAGTCTTCATATGGTGAAATGTTAGTATCATCCATCAACCAAAAAATTCTACGAACTGAAGACGTGCCTTCATTACCTGAACCTATCGAAGCAATACACCACTCAATGATTGATTTTGCATCTGTCAACTTTGCACTATCTTTATACTTTAACTCTTCTTGTGCTAATGCTCTATTCACGCATGCTCTTGCACCATCATGCTCCCCCTTTCCATGTCCGGCCTCATAAAAGTTCCACATATGTTGAACACTTGTAATGGCATGCATCTTGCACAACCAGTAGAACATGCGCAAGTTCTTGAACTGTGTTGCACAGTTATCATACCATATTATATATCAGTCGTATGCTATGCCCCTCTAAGCCAAACCACTATAGAACATCTGGAAGCAACCTTGCACGAACTCTGGAGAATGCGTGTGATCACCACTAATGTAAAAGTGGTACTCCCTCAATACATTCCTTTGGTCATCCGTACTATCAGATGCATGAATGAGTGCTATGTGCACAAATATTGAAAACTGTGCAGAGTTGTAATATTGTGACTGCACCTCATGTTGTGGTTGTAGAGTGTAGTTCTGTGCAAATTCAACCACTGATACTATGCTTCCAACTGGAAAGGTTTCCTTGCATAGTTTGAATTGCATGTCCAACCATCGGGCTCTATGGGTTTGCATTGCATACTCAGACAGTATATTTTCATGAAATATGGACATAAACTAGTACACTGGAATCTTCTTAATAACTAAATCACACCTTTTTTCTTGAGACCCATCTTTTATAGCATATGCCACTATTTTATACTTCCCAAAATCTACTAGTTTTTTTCCCACCTCATATGTGCTTTCCATATGTTGACATACTGGAATACCTTATCTTTTCGTGATAGTCTCCCCGAGAGTGCACATAATTCATTTGAATCATTGCCCTCAATTATTTTCTACCTTTGAATGGCTCTTTATAATTTTTTTCTACTAATTCTCGTTTGTTCACTTGTCTTTCTAATGAGACAAGCTCTCTTTGTTTGATAGCTTACCAAATTTGATGTAATGACATGTCGGGTGACATTACTATCTTTTGAGCGTGAGGTATTACCCACACTCTCATAATCATCCATTAGATTATTCATAATAATTTCTTCACTTGATACATTCGATGTTCTCAACCCAAGAGTCTTAACGATGTTCCTATAGTTTACACCCCGCATCATTTCAACAAATAGTTGACATCTTGTAGTCTCATTTATCCTTTCAAAGAATCATTCCCAAATATTATCAACATTTCTTCTACAAGTGTGTGTTGAAATCTTACCTTCCATGTGCTGCAAAATCTCATCATCAATATTAATCAAATACTTTGGCTTTCTACGCAAAATTCTAGGTGGTGTTCTCCTATGTACATACATCTCAACATTAGGAATTTCATCAATATTTAATTGAGGTGGGCTAGATTGCATACCTTCTATCAAGGGTGGAGAAGAAGACATACCTTGAGGTTTACGTGGGGATGATGGCATACCTTCTTCATCAAATGCGAGTGATGATGTACTCTCAACTTGAGATGTGTTGGATGGTGTCCAACAATATTCACTTGCGGTAGATGGTGTCCCTCCATATTCACTTGCAACAGATGGTGTCTGTCCATATTCACTTGTGCTAGATGGTGTCCCTCTATATTCGCTTGTGCTTAATGGTGTCCCTTCATATTCACTTGTCGTAGAGGGTGTGTCTCCAACTACGGTATCTGAATCTATCTTACGATGATGCTTTCGCATTCATGCCTCTTGTGCTGCCAATTCTTGCTCTCTTTTTGATGGTTGAGGTTCCTCTACAATTGGCTTGTTTTCATCAATCGTTTCCAATTTCTTCTTTTCACGATATTCTGCCAACCAAACTCTCTCCTTTTCTTTGAAGGTTTCATTATCTTCATCTATTAGTTTCCTCTTTGTCTTTTTCTTCAGAATGGCGGATAATTTTATCTGTACCATGGTAATGAGACAAATATTAGCTCCTAAAAAATGTATCCATTCAAGTTAATTGAAAATAATATGTCATTCAAGGCTTCATTTAAATAATACTTACAATCATCCTGTACAAAATTTAACCTAGCATAGACAAATGTGACATGACTTTTTTCAATCCAGAATGCCTTAAAGAAAAGTGGTAATGTGGCATGCCATGATTGCAAGATAGGCTCAAAATGGAAGCATGGACAAGCATACAAAATGTCAACCTATGTCATATATATGTATATACAAATTGTGAAAGCACTAGGCTGGTCGGAGCATATTTCTATATGAAATTGAATAACCATGATGGTGATTATGAAAACTAATGAGTGTAATGGCATTGTGAGTGTTTGATAAGTTTGTGGTGTAGGAGCACCTTGAGAATCTATGCTTCCATTTTGAAATTTGATTCAATTTTGGGTATCTCCATGTTGTAAGAGGGCCATTAAAGACATTTTCCATGTATGGGAATCATTAGAAGGTTTAATTTTTAAGTCCTATGTGTATTTTGTAAATTTGTCACTATTTGCAAATGTTGCACAAATACAAAATTGTGAAAAGTTACAAAAACTGTGAAATAGGGAAGGTGAAAGGTCATATGGGATTATTTTCACTTGGAGGCACTTGTAAGTTGATAAGACATGTATTTAATGCCTTTATAAGGCCTCATGTACATTTGGAAAGTTGCAGGTGATTGAATATATGATTTTGAATGAATAACACACTATTTTTCTATATTTTCTTCAGAATTTTACTGTTTCAGGCTCTTGTACGAATTTGTACGGGAAAGAATGCTTGGTTGGATGTTTTTAAGTGTTTTCATAGTCAATCACCTCCCACTTACAATTTGTTTTATGCATTTTTCTTAACGTTTGAGTCAAATATTGCAATTTTTCTCTAAAACTGTCAAACCCTCTATTAGGGTAAACATTGAACTTGAGAAATTGTGTTTCTCCCATTATACTTGGTGAAAGTTCTCAATTTTGGTGTAAAAAATCCTTGTTACATGTAATTTAATATTTCAAAGGTTACCAATCATATGGTGAGGACTAAGGTGTGAAGAAAATATTTTTTCTTGACTGTAAAATTGTGTTCAGATTGGTAAAACAGGGAATTGTGAAGCTTAGAGCTTAGGGTTTATGGAAATGTGTTTGGAAATGAACTTATAATGGAATTATAAGCTTGGGAAGGTCAAATGAAAGGTATTTTATGTATTGGTTATGAGGGTTTGGTGTTGGGGGTAGCAAAACCAATAACCCCTGTTTGCACTAAGGCTTAGTTAGGCTTATTCTCAAACTGAAACAACTAGTTTACAAGCATTTTATCTGAAGGAATTAATATCCATCTTGTAATATGTTTTGTATGAGGTAAATGGGTTTCCAAAATGAGTATCACAATCTGAAGTGTGTATATGGTTTGGGAGATACATGCGACAGTTTGTAGATGCTTGGCTATTAGTAATGTGGACATTCAACAAAGGAACTAAGTTTATGTGTAAGGGTAGACTTCTAAAAGGTTTCATTTTTGTTGTACTAACTCAAACAAAGATTTCTTAAGAAAATAATGGTTTGGTTTTGCCTTAAGAATTATAGTTTGTGTTTGTAAACAATGGTGCCATTATGGAAGATTTAAGACAACTTGTGAATGAGATAATCATTGGTTGATGTTTTGAAGAACCTAGTTGATTGTAATTAGTTATTTTCAATATTTTCAAGGTGTTTTGAAGGTCCTTAAGGAATTGGGTACTCTTAATGCTAATTTGAGTATATGAATCAAAATGACAAATTTCACTGTTTTAGGGCCCAAATTAGCCAATTTTATAAAGAGGCCCCCTCAAGAACCCACCACCAGGCCTCCATGACTGAAAATAGTCTTGTCTTAGGTTTCAAAACTAACAATTATCAAGGTTCGAGGACCCCAAGTACTCATTCCATCAACAAGTTTCAAAATCCCACTGAGTCACATAGAGCACAATAGGTGGGATGCCATCTAAGACATTAAATTGCCCTCAAACCCTTGACTGTCCAAGAACCCAATTTCTAGAAATTTATGAATTCCAAGCACAAATTTTAATGAAAAATTCTTCAAAGGGAGCCAAATGAAAGTAGGAACATTCCTTTATGGAAGAATATCAATTTCACACCAAGACCTTCATTTGTCTTAAAAATTGCAAACATTGACAACTTTTGCTAAATAGGCAACATTATGCAAGTTTGTTGTCCAAGACACCTAAAACCACTAAAACACCTTTATTTCATCCCTAATACAACTTCTAGACTCTTTTCTTGCACTTCCATTTACCATTTGAATAATTTTCCTTCAAATATTATATGGCAAAATTGATAGTTTTCTAAAGCAAGAGTGCATAGTTGCACATTTGATCACAAAATTTCACAAAATCCCTAAATACATGAAAGATTGGTCTATTTAGACCTTATTTTCAATAAAAGTTATGACAAAGCATCTAAAAAATCTTGAACTCACCCAAAGAACTTAAGACATATTGTCACCAAAGTAGATTTTGAAACATGGTTGTAGGTGCCCCTGTACCATGGGGTTCGAATACTACAAGGGGAAGCATGCTCAAAGGATGAATTTTGGTGAGATATTTGGAATTTGTATTTGGTTTATTTCAATCAATAACATGTTGATTATAGTGTCTTGGATGTCTGGATAAAGGAACTGGTAGTTACCTTCCATGATTTGTTGTTATTTTGCCATGTAAGTTGCAGCATTGAGCTCTTGAATTAGTGAATCATGAACAAATTGAATGGTTCTGAGTTTCTAGTCAGCTTTATGCTATGCTACAATCAATTTTATTATGGTTAATCTATTTTTTTGAGTCTGACAGAGAGTTGCAACCAAGTTCTAATGTTTTGATGAAAAGATGATTGAGTTTGTTCATTGATCTTCTTCAGTTTAAGTTAGGGTCAAAAGTAACCTTGATGATTTTTGGATCTTGGTAGATGCTCTGCATCAAGATTAAAATGGTAATTGGAAAGTGTATATAATTGTGTAATTTAAAATGTGCATTGACAACATAAGGTTATAATAACAAATAAAAATGAAAGCAAGCCATAATAGAATGAAAAAAAATGTGTAAAGACTTCACATACCTAAAAAACCAGACATTCAAATGGAGGAGTTCAACCCAATTATGTAGCCTTAGCTTCTTCTTTCTTAAAAATCCACAGCAATTTGACTTGTTCAAAAGTTTGTTCCCCTCCAAACTTTAATTGTATATCATTTTTCAATGGAATTCAAACTTCAATTGATATTATATATCTTTCAACGTGGAAGCTCTATTATTTCATGCAAAGGTGGTAGAAAGATCATGGAAAAGGTGATGGAATGTGGAAAAGATGCTTGCACACTTCACAGCATCATCAAAAAGATACTTTTTGTCAGAGCACGCGTAAAACCAAGGGAATATGTAGACTGTGGCCCTTGACATCACTGGTATATAGAGCTTTTTAACCATTTTTAGTGGAGGGTGCTGCCACAATAATGGGTTACACTTTTTGGGACATTCTAATTTTTGCTGAAATCACATATTTTTAGAAAATATAATGATTTAAGCCTTTAAAAGGTTTCATTTTAAGGGTTTTAATTGAAGAGGGTTTGATCAAACCCACTTATATCAAGCTCCCTTGGATAGAAAGTCGCTAGTTTTAAACCATGCCTATAATGGAGTCTCCTCTACACCTATCAAAATGCTGATTAAAAACCACTTTTGATTTACCTTTTAGGGGATCAAATTAATTAATTAATTTATTTTTTTTGTAAACATGTAGTCCTTATTATAAGCTTCCCAAAAAGTATAATTTTAAATATATTTAATTTTATTATTAGATTTATTTTTTATTTCTTGTGAATGTAGGTTTTTCAACGAACATCGAGGTCTTTATTTCACACATACAGAAAAATAGGAAAAGAGAAAAAAAATTCTTTAAAATGCATGTTCACTAGCTATTTATGTCTTTATTCCAACAAAAAAAAGAATAAGTTAATTCAAATGAATACAAAAAAAGTTATGCAGCTGAAAGTATAATATATCCAAATTATAATTACTCTGAATTAGAAAATTAATTAAAATATATATATGCAACAAAAAATTAGGAAAAAATATCCATCCACTAGATAATGGTGTGAAAACACTGTATTTAAAAGATTAGAATTGTATGCTTTCTATAAAAAAAGTTATGCAACTGAAAGTAAGCATCAGTTTTTTAAAATGATATTTAGTAAAAAAAATTAGTTAATAAAAACTACATAAAATAATTCACAATTTATTTTTTTATTTTAAAAAAAAAAAAATTAGATTCTCAACACAAAATATCAAAAATCACTAGTTTGATTCATCTTCAAATTCTTAATAGTTTAGCTTCTATAGGCGTACGGAAGTGAAGATCTAGTGAAAAATGTTGATTTCAATGTCAAGTTTGGCCAAAAAGTGTAACCCATTATTGTGGGATCACCTTGGAGTAAATAACGCGAGTGCGTTATATGAAATGTGGTTTTCTTAATATATTTCTTTTCTCCCTCTTTTTCTATACCCTCTATCATAATTCTATATCTCTCCCCTGCACCCTTATAGTAGAGGAGATAGAGGTGTGTGTGTGTGTGTGTGAGAGAGAGAGAGAGAGGTAGAGGGAGAGTGGGAGAGAAAGAGGGAGAGAGAGGGAGGAAGGGAGAAAGAGAGAGTGGGAGGGAGAGAGGGGGAGAGTGGGAGAAGAGAGAGTGGGAGAGAAAGAGGAGAGAGGGAAAGAGAGGGAGTGGGAGAGAAAGAGGGAGAGAGGGAGGGAGAGGGAGAGGGAGAAAGAGAGAGTGAGAGAGTGTGGGAGAGAGGGGGAGACTAGGAGAGAAAGAGGGAGAGAGGGATGGAGAGGGAGAGGGAGAAAAAGAGAGTGGGAGAGAGGGGGGAAGAGGGGGAGAGAAAGAGGGAGATAGGGAGGGAGAGGGAGTGGGAGAGAAAGAGGGGGAGAGGGAGGAAGAGGGAGAGGGGGAGAAATAGATAGTGGGAGAGTTGGGGATAGAGGGGGAGGGATAGAGTGGGAGAAGGGGAGAGGAGAAAGATAGAGGGAGGGAGAGATGGGGAGAGTGGTACAAAGAGAGACTGAGAGAGAAAGAGGGAGGGTGGGAGAGGGGGAGAAAGAGATAGTGGGAGAGATGGAGATAGAGAGGGAGGGAGAGAGGGAAGAGGGGGAGAGTGGGAGAAAGAGAGAGTGGGAGAGTGGGAGAAGGGGAGAGTGAGAGAAAGATAGAGTGGGAGGGAGAGAGGGGGAGAGTGGTAGAAAGAGAGTGGGAGAGAAAGAGGGAGAGAGGGAGGGAGAGGGAGTGGGAGAGAAAGAGGGAGAGTGGGAGGGAGAGAGTGGGAGAGTGGGAGAAGGGGAGAGTGGGAGAAAGATAGAGTAGGAGGGGGAGAGTGGGAGAAAAAGAGAGTGGGAGAGAAAGAGGGAGAGAGGGACGAAGATAGAGAGGGGGAGAAAGAGATAGTGGGAGAGATGGAGATATAGAGGGAGGGAGAGACAAACTAAAAGAGAGATAGAGGAAAGAGGGTTAAGAGTTAAGGGTTTAAGGGTTAAGGGTGTAAATGGTTAAGATATAGAGAGTAGATGGAGATAGTGGGAGAGATGGATACCCCTATACTCTCCTAATCCCTCAACCATCAACCCTCAAACCTTAAACCCTAATCCCTCAACCCCTATACCCTCTTAATCCCTCAACCCTTATACCCTAATCCCTCAACCCCTATACCCTCTTAATCCCTCAACCCTCAACCCTTCAACCATAATCCCTCAACCCCTATACACTCTTAATTCCTCAACCCTCAACCCTTAAACCCTAATCCTCTACCCTTATATCAAGCCTTTAATCCCTAATCCTTCAACCCTATACCCTCTTAATCCTCAACCCTAATCCCTCAACCCTTAAACCCTAATCCCTCAACCCCTATACCCTCTTAATCCCCCAACCCTCAAAGCCTCACCCTCAACCCTTAAACCCTAATCCCTCAACCCCTATACCCTCTTAATCCCTCAACTCTCAACCTAAACCTAATCCCTCAACTCAACCCTCAACACTCAACCCTCAACCCTTCAACCCTAATCCCTCTACCCTTATACCCTCTTAATCCCTCAACCCTCAACCTTCAACTCTTAAACCCTAATCCCTCAACCCCTATACCCTTTTAATCCCTCAACCCTCATCCTTTCAACCCTAATCCCTCTACCCCTATACCCTCTTAATCCCTCAACCCTCAACCCTTAAACCCTAATCCCTCATCCCTATACCCTCTTAATCCCTCAACCCTCAACCCTTAAACCCTAATCCCTCAACCCCTATACCCTATACCCTATAACCTCTTAATCCCTCAACCCTAAACCCTAACCCGTAAACCCTCTACCCTCTATCGTTAATCCTCTACCCTCTACCCTCAACCCTAATCCTCAAACCCTTAAACCCACTTAGTAAACTATCTACCCTAATCCCTCAACCCTCTTGAACCTTAAACCCTCAACCCTTAAACCCTTAAACACTCAACCCTAAACCCTCGACCCTCAACGCTCAACCCTTAAACCCTAAACTCTTAAACCCTCTACCCTCTACCCTCTACCCTCTACCCTCAACCCAATAATCTCTACCCTAAACCCTAATCCCTCAACCCTTACACTGTGAAATCCAAGAAAACTCTCTACCCTAATCCCTAAACCCTCAACCCTTAATCACACAACCCCTATAACCTCTACCCTATATATTGGACCCTCAACCCTATACCTTAAACCCTCAATCTTCAACCCTCAATCCTTAAATCCTAAACCCTTAAACCCTCTACCCTCTACCCTTTACCTTATACATTAAACCCTCAATTCTCAACCCTCAACCCTTAATTCCTCAACCCTCAATCCTTAAACCCTAAACCCTTTACCTTTTACATTGGACCCTGAACCTAATCCTTCAACCATATACCCTCAAATCTATACCCTAAACCCTCTACCCTCAACCAAGTAAACCCTTAACCCCAAACCCTTCAACCCTAAACCCTTAAACCTTCTACCCTATACCCTCAACCAAATACCCTCTACCATCGACCCTGTTCCCTCAACCCTCAAACCTTAAACCCTAATACCCTAGAAACCATCAACCCTATACCCTCAACCCCTATCACTTTCTCTGTATCTATACATATCCCCTCTCCCTCACCCCCTCCCTCCTACCCTCTCTAATTGTCTCTATCTACCGTCTCCCTCTTTCTACGTACTTCTTGTTCAATCTATCCCTACCACCCTCTCTCGCTCCCTCTACCCATCTCTCTTTATGTACCTTCCACTCTATCCCACTCTCTCCCACTCCCTCTCTCTTATGTCTCTCCCTCTCACCCCTTCTCTCTCTCAGGTCTCTCCCTCTGGCAACCTACCTAGGTAACTCTCTCTATCTCTCCCCTCTATCTATCCCTCCAACCCTACCTGGATAAGTCCCTCTAACTCCATCCCCCTCTTTCTCTACCTCTATCAGGTCACTCCTTCCCACACCCTCTCCCTCTCTCTGGTCTCTCACTCACACTCCCTCTCTCTCCCACTCCCTCTCAGTCCCCTCACACTCTCAAGTCTCTCCCTTTGGCACCCTACCTACATAACTCTCTCTTTCTCTCTCTCTCTCTCTCTCTCCCCCTCTCTCTCTCTCTCTCTCTCTCAATTCTCTCTCTCCCACCCCCCTCTCTCTCTCGCTCCCTCTATCCCTCCCACCCTACCTAGATAAGTCCCTCTCACTCCAACCCCTTCTCTCCCGCTCCCTCTCTCTTAAACTCTCACTTCCACCCCCTCTCCATCTCTTCAGACTCTCTCTCTCTAAATTATCCCTTCGTCTAAATACATACATAAATACATACATACAAGCATAATACATATGTACATACAAGCATACATACACACATACATGTGTAGATACAATCTTACATACATACAGGCATACACACAATATATATGCATTGATACATACAAGCATACGTACATACATACATGACATACAATCATACATGTACATACAAACATACAAATATATTAGCATACATTCAATATATTGGCATTTAACATATAAAGGAAGACACAACGCGAATGCGTTATAATACGCTCACGTTATGTCTTAGTTGACATGTTTCCTACAGAAGCAAAAACCATGTCAAAACTGAACTATAACGCGAGTGCATTATAGCGCGCTCGCGTTATATCTTGCTTTGAGAATTCTCGAGCCTTAGGCTTGGTATTTTCCTTGGAATACCAACCCAAAGGCTTGGAGGGCATTCCCAATGACTAGAGACGTGTTTTTAAAAATATCTACCATATTTCACATAATCGAGTTTGTGCTCACCATCAAGATTGCACGTGGTTCAATATCGAAAAAATCGAACACATGGGTAATGTTGGGTTCTCTCTTAGCTATCCAACGATGTAATGTTTTTCACTTTTTGAAAATGTTAAAGCCTTTTATCCATAATTTATTTTATTTGTATGTCTTTTTTTTGCCAAAAAATAGTGTTTGGTATTTTTTTCGTTATAAATTAACCGTTCATCAATTTTTTAAATAAATTACATTTTTAGAAACTAGACTCCAGTTTACAAATTTAAAAAAATAAAATAAAAAAAATTCAATTAGTTTCCAAAATTTGTAGGGGTAGCACGGCCAAAATTTTGTTTTTCAGGAAATGTCCACTTTGAAAATTAGTAAAAAATCAAATATTGATTAAACAATTATCAGAAAAAATCGTGTATCAACTACATACTATTAGCTAACTTTTGACCATTGCAAGTTTAAAAATACTAAAGAAAAATTCACCATACGAGGGTCGTACAAGAGTTGATATGCTATTTTTTTCTGACAAAAACAACACCAATTTGTGTACTTCCCTCTTTTGAACCCCTTAATCTCAAGCATTTTTAAAAAAAATAGTAGTTTAGAAAGTAGACTCAGAGCACTTTGATCCTTGTTTTTGTTCCATCTCAAAATTTTGAGTGTAACTATCCTCAATTTCACATCCAAGTTCAGTATTTCCTGATTTCAGAAAAAATGTGTCCACTTAAGTCCCCTTTTTGGGAATCATCTTTGTGCACTTACCCTACAGTAAGAAGTGTTTTGGCCATTGCAGCCCAAAAGAAGTATATTTTTCAAATGGATGTAAAATATTTATTTTAAATGGTTTTATTGAAGAAGTTTATGTTGAGCAGCCAGAGGGATATGGAATTGCAAAGCAAGAAGACAAAGTATACAAGCTGAAAATGGCGCTCTATGGACTCAAGCAAGCTCTTAGAGCATGGTACAATCAAATTGATTCCTATTTAATTAAAAATGGTTTTAGTAGGTGCATCAGTGAGCCTAATTTATATATCAAGATGGATGAAGAAGGTAAAATTTTGATAGTTTGTCTTTATGTAAATGATTTGATCTTTATGGGAGACATTTCTATAAGTTCTTTTAAGTCAGCTATACTGAAAGAGTTTGAGATGACTGATCTTGGTCTCATGAAATATTTTTTGGGAATATAGAAAGTTAAGCAAACAACAAATGGTATTTTTATTTCTCAGTCAAAGTATGCAAGTGATGTATTGAAAATCTTTAATATGTTGAATTGCAAACCAACCCCTACACCAGTTGTGACAGGACTAAAGTTAAGCAAGGAAGATGATGGTTCATCAATTGATCCTAGATTTTTAAAAGGCTAGTTGGTAGTCTCATGTACTTGACTGCTACAAGGTCTGATATCATATATGGTGTGAGCCTTATTTCAAGGTTCATGGAGTCTCCAAAAGACTTTCATTGTCAAGCTGGAAAAATGATATTGAGGTACGTATGTGGAACTAAAAATTATGGAATTTTATTTTTTGTTGTAGATGATTTCAAAATCATTGGATACATGAACAATGATTGGGTTGGTAGCATCGATGATAGAAAAAATACTTTTAGTTATGCCTTTCATTTTGGATTAGGTGTTGTTTCATGGGCTTCTAAGAAGCAGCCCATTGTTACACTTTCTTTAGCAAAAACAAAGTTTGTGGCAGTTACTGGAGCAGCATGTCAAGTCGTATGGATGAGAAGAATGTTAGCTAAGTTGATGCATGAACAAGATGAAGCAACAAAGATTTACTGTGATAATAACTCAGCCATTGCATTGTCTAAAAATCATATTTTTCATAAAAGAAGCAAGCACATAGATACTTGATATCATTTTATAAAAGAGTTAGTGAATAACAAAAAAATATGTTTAGAGTTTTGTAGATCAGAAGATCAATTTGCTAATATTTTCACTAAACCATTGGTAAAAGATGTATTTGAATAGTTGACAAGTTGTTTGGGTGTTTGTGTTGAAGATGAATGCTCTAGAAATTTTTGTGCTAGTGTAGACGTGCCGAAAACTTTTGAATAGAATGCAGGAATAGAAGACAGATGCGCCAGAACTTTTTCAGACAAAAAGTAAATGCGCCTAAACTTTTCAGACAGAAAGTGGATGTGCTAGAAACTTTTGAACAAGTTGATGTGCTGGAAATTTGAATGTGCTGAAACTTTTTGTGAAGAAGATGAATGCATCGAATTTTTTTGAGAAATATGCTAGGAATGAAGAGATGGATGCTCTGAAAGTTTTTGAGCAGAATGTTAGCTAGTTGAGATTAAAGGGGAGTGTTAGAAATATGTAATCTCAACAATTAATTATGCAAATCCTCTCTAGCTAAGCATACGTACCAACATTTAAGGCAACTTTTAAGGAAAACTTTTTGGAAAATATTTTTCAGGAGATTTGATTTGATCTGCATTAACTGCCTATTTACTCTCACACACTTTGTGGATAGTAAAATTAGTAATATTTTATTCTCCCTTTGGCCACCGTAGCTTTTGAGTTTTTATTATTGTTTTAGTTGTCATTTTTTTTATATATGCAAGAAGCAAGAAAGAGAGCAACGTAGTTCTACAACAAGAAACCAAAACAAAGTGTAAAGATTGAAGAAGGGCATTGAAGCTCTGAAATTGTTCCAGTTTTAATACATAAATATAAACCTGATTGTGTCTATTTTTCTACTGTGTTTCAATCTGTGTTTTCTGAGCAGCTTTTAATTCCAGTTGAATTAATTTTCTTTTACTGTTGTATGCTCTTTGTTTGCTGCTCTGTTTTCTTTCTGCTCCTCTGCACCTTTACCCACAACTTTTAGTCGAAAACAATTTGAATTTGAACAATTAACGGCGCCTAATGTTTGAATAGGAATGAATGGCAAAAGGAATAGGCCCACACCAACCACCTGAATGGTCAACGCTTGAAGTGTGCCCAGTTGATTGAACCACCTGCTGTTTGAAGGACCTGATAACTGTGGGGACTGTAATTGATCTTAATTGCTGGTACTCGCTAGCAATGGGGAATCTTCGTGATCGACACTCCTGCAGGTACAACTCTAATTCCCTTGGAAAAAAAACAAACAAGAAAACGTGTTATATTATAATAATTATCAGTTGTAAAAGAACTTTGAAGTCTAAATAATGCTTTAAGACTGCATTAAAATATTGGCATACAGATTTAAATGTAAGCTCCATTATTCATATTATTATAGATATGATTAAGAGCTCCAGTATATAGTTATTATCTGCTATTTGAATGAAGCTAAAACAATTGTGCCACAATACATGTTTTAAGTGCATTGTTTTACAATTCCATGTAAATAAAGAAAAGCAAATATTTCAATCCATAAAACTTTAAGATAGGCTATAGTGAACCGACTGTAAGTATTCAAAATTGAAGTGAATATATAGCATTTACTTACATCGTTCACGAGCTGAGATTGCCCCAAGTTCCGCCATGGCTTCGCTAGACTCTAGAGTTGTCCATTCCTCCGTTTGATCTTGATTCTCCGTTAGACTTTGTCCCCGTAGTAAAGCCCTTCGCCACTCGTCCATCGGGGTCCGAGGTATTCCAAAAAGGTGGAGCTTTGGCCGGAGCCAAATGGGATAATGAATTGACTCCCATGCATAACAACTTAACATATCCAACCTTTCAAGCTTTGACAAGTTGCTAATGGTTTCTGGAAACCTCTGCAAATTTTCGCACCAGCTTAGACTTAAGTGCTTCAGCTGTGATAGCTTGCCAATGCTGTTAGGAAGGTCAATTACGATTTTACAACGAGTTAAATTTGAAGTACTCCAGCTGTGACAAGTTTCCAATGCTGTCAGGAAGGTGACTTAAATTTTCACAATAAGTCGAGTTCAAGGATAGCAGTTGTGAGAGGTTGCCAATGGTTTTAGGGAGATATTTCTACTTCTGAAATCTAGACAATTTCAAGGACTGCATATGTGACAAGTTACCAATGGTGTCAGGGAGGTTTTGTAAGGATTTCCAGTCAGTCAAGTCCATAACTCTTAACTACGATATGTTACCCAGAAAAGAGGTAGATTTCTTCTTTATTGCTAAAACTAAGTGCTTGAACAAATTTGAGCTATGCGTCGTAATTGGTAAGGAACAAGAATCTACCCTAAGCCATCTCAAACTTGGAGGGAGACTTTCTATGATATCTTCTATGTGCACATGCTCCAAATGAAGATAGCGAAGACTAGGCGTGCACAACATGTTATGCCATCGTGAGTCACATGTATAGAGACGAAGGCGAGAGATATTGATATTACTACAGTAATTGAATGAGTTGCTTGACCGAGCGGTCTGCCATTCTCGGGTGTGCCCTTCTTCAGCGATGATTCGCCCCATATCTCGGACAAGGTCATGCATATCAAATACACCTTTCTCGTCTATCTTTATCAGCAACTTCAACGAAAGATTAGTGATAGCAGTGTGCACCTTCTTGTACATAGATTTCCAGAAAGCAATGGAATTAGTTGTGCTTTCCCCAATAAAAAAGAAAGCAATGTCCAAAAATATTTCTTTTTCCTCAGCACTAAGACCACTAAAACTGATCTGGACTCTGGAGTGTTTTAAAAATGTCTCTATTGACTGCAATGTTGTCAACAGTTTCATTCCAGCACTCAATATCTGTGTCGTTTTGCTTATCATATAAGAAGGCCCCAATGACTTCCAGGGAGAGAGGATGCCCCTTGCAAGCCTCCACTATTCTTCTGGAGAGCTCTTCATAACCAGGAATTGGGGATGCTCTGAGGAAGGCGTGCCAACTAAACAACCGGATACCTTCAGTTCTCTCCAATCCGCTCATCTCGTGAATGCATGCGGATGAGATGTGAGCAGCATTGAGAATGTGTCTATCTCTAGAAGTTATGATAACTCGGCTGCCAGGGGCCATCCAATCCCCAGCCAAGGCATCCAATTTTACGCTATCATCCACATCATCCAAAATGAGCAGGGCACACACTCTACCCAACCGATCTCTCAAAAAAGATATGCCCTTATCGATACTCTCCACTTCCTGAGTATAGTTGACCAAATCTTTTGAGAATTTGCCCCTACAATTTTGTATGGCTAGTGGCGCGGACATTAAATACGAAGCTAGCAGCTTCGAAATTACGGTAAACTTCATTATACACGGCCTTTGCAACTGTGATCTTGCCAATACCACCTATACCCGATATTCCAACTTTAACTACTGTTTTGGTTGAATTGAGATGTAATTTGTGAATGAGAGCATTTTTCACAGTTTCCAATCCCACTGGGTGCTTGGCAACTTCTAGCGGCACCTTGTCAAGTGTCTTATTTATGTCGTTCACCACCTTCTTTACTAGCTGAGCTTCGAAGCTGCACATGGCCAATGGCCAAGTTAGTGGCACCAAACAAACAAGAAAGAAATGAATGTAAATTAATAGTAATTTCTATTTAGGAAAACTCAATTACTATTACCCCAAAAAAATTAATTGTTTTTAAATATAATAATGAATTTATATTATTTCATTCTTTTAACATATGTGGATATAAATAGATAAAAGTACAATTAGTTTTATTCATTCCAATAAATCTTTAACTTCAAATCTAGGCATTATTAATAAATCTCCAGTTCTTACTCTCTATATATATTATTTTTCCTTTCACTATAAACTTTCTTGTGTGTATCATGTATATATATTCCTAGAACATGAGAAATTAGATTGGGTAGCATGCATACTACACCTATTGTGAAAAAATTATCCACAAGGATTTGTACAAAATTCTAGCAGATGACAAATACACAAACATAAGATATTAAACTTCTTTTAAGCATAGATCATCATTCTTTTAGTGATATTTATCATATTGATTGAAATATCAAGGCATTAAAGATTTTCTCTGCAGGTCTTCAACATTGTTTTTTGTTTGAAAAAAAAATGCTAGACAATGCAGCCTATTTCATATGGATTTTTCCTTTTTGTATACCCATCATCTGTCAAATCCACTTTTACAAATTCATTCTATGCAAACTTTGTACTGTTTTGAGATATTTTTCATACTTGTTAGCTTTCCAGTGAGATTCATTTTGTACTGTTTGATGTATTTTTCATTGAGCAATTATAAAGGAAATTTTGTACTGTTTTGAGATATTTTTCATACTTTGTAGCTTTCTAGTGAAATTCATTTTGTACTGTTTGATATAATTTTCATTGAACAATTATAAATCAAACCGGTTCTTTTATCAAAGCATTTTTTTTATGGTTCAAAATGGAACATCTATTTACTGGGGACTCGAGCTCATTCTAAGAGAAAGCTCATTAACTATGCATTCTAGTGTAAAGACAGCGAGAGACTGGAAATACAATATGGCCTTTTATTCTTAAAAATGTCAAAACTCTCAAGGACATGGCTATGAGAACCACACTTATAGCTTGAATATGAGAGTGCTTTATAGAAGTCATCACCAGGATTCAACTGCTCACCAAAAGATACAAAAAAACCTTCAGAAGAGAAGTAACAGGGATGATTAGTATCATGACACAACAGAACTTAGTAGCAAACTAACATAGAGGACCAAACCAACTGATTATCCCACTTACATTGATAATATGTACCAAACATACATAAACCAAGAAGAAGAAGAAGCTAATGCTGCAGCACTGGAACGTACTGAAAGTCATCACTGGTTATCCATTTATGCCAGAGCTGGGTCCCTTGAAAAGCTCATCAAAGGAGTCTTAACAGAAATCTCAGAATTTTGACGGCTTTGGGAACTGATAGGAAAACAGGGCTCAAAGAAACAAGCTACACTATAATAACATGATATCATTGTCTGTTGCTTCAGCATACACACATTTTTCTTCTCATTTTTAGATGTTTCTCCCTTCTTAAAACAAGCATGCACCTGCACAATCTGATCTTCCATTGCTCTAGCATCCATTGAGTGCAAACTTGCACCTTAAAAAGTTCATCTTGGCTGAACTATTGAGTTTTTAAGATTTGGTGAATCAGAATTGAGGGTAAAGGTTGCATCTCCAACTTTAGACATTTACTTGAAGTGCATTGACCTTCTTGTTGCCATGGCATCTGAAAAAAAAAAAGATTCCTGGATGAAGACCTTAGTTTATTTCTCTGATAATAAGCACTGCATATTAAATAGGAGATGCTGCAAGTCAATGTGTTATTATTGCTGGAGATTGAGACTCTACAGAACGTTTCTCCATCTGTGTGACAATGTCACAATGGGATAAACATTTGGCGAAAATCTTAGGTGTATGACATTGCCCATAGTAGAACATCTAATTTAAAACAATCTTGGACTTTATCCGTTTCATTATTTGGTTCACGGTGTATGGAGAAAACAGGGAGAGCCCTACTCTTCTCACTGATCCTGAATGGCATTCATTTATTCCTAGTGGTGAAGACCAAAAATGAGCTTTAGCACAGGATCTATAGGATGATAGGAGATCACATCTTTGAGGTTTTCTTGGCACATTTAAGGAAGTTGACAATTAAGGTTTCTACAAGAAATGCTTGCACATTTCTCACAAGAAGTTGCACTGTATTTCTGTAACCTTACTTTGCAGTATTAGGGAGTGGAGTATATAAGCTAGCAGCTTGGAAATTAACATCTTTTGGACTAGCAGAATTCTATTGACGAGACTTTAATTTCCAGTTCTTACAGTAATAATTTCTAGGGGCTCTCCATCTGGAGAACTGTCATTGGGATTATGGCCCTGGAAAGGCAAGATGGCCCTATATCCTTGTCCAGAGCCTAACAACCCCGACTGCAACTGAAGGGCCTGTGTAGGAGACCCCAGAGAAAGCAAAACGGGCGGCCAACTCAAACCATTCTCATTATTCATCCTCATTAGATGTGGGTGCATACCATAAGGGGTTTTTGAAATAGGTTGACATAATGCACATTCTCAAACAATACATGACAATCAATTGTTGACCTTAATATATATTGCAGTCTGTTTTCGTGAAATAAACCCTGGATTATTTATTTTATCAAAATTTTAAGAGATGCTTGAACTTCGGACAACTAAAATTGAAATGGACCACTATTAATGTTCTCGACCTCTGCGATCATGTATTAATGTATTCTAACATTCCTTCTCCTCCAGCTAAACCTCCTCGTCGGCTGTGTCGAATTGGATGGTAAAGATTCCTCCTCATGAATAATATCTATCATCCAATGCAGCCCTTCCGATGCTTCTATGTTTGGTCATGCTTATGCTTCCACTACTTTCCTTCACGAAATTAGTGAAATCATCCTCAATAAATAAGGACTATATATCATTGAGAATCCAATCTGAATGTGGATCAATATCATTCAAGTCAATCACATGGGTAGGTTGTATTGAAAAAAAAAAAAAAAAAAAATGATGACATTGAAGTATTTTTGGATCAATTTGTGCTTCTTATTGAAAAATAGTTGAGCAATGGAGAATAAAATTGCTTGCATCACCATTATAGATATAAAAAGATATATGATATATTGATTCATTTGTGGTGGTTTTGCATTCATATGCATTGACTTTAAAAATGTCTCTTTCTATTGATTATTATAAACTATCCCAAGAAACTTTCGTAAAGGAAAGTAATTCCCAAATATTTAAATTGGCATTCATTAATACACTTATTTAATTAACATTATTAATGTGTTCATTTATTTTTCTAAACTAGAGTATATATATTTTAGATGTAATATAACCTCTAATATTCCCCTTCTTATTACATCAATCTAAACAAAAGGATTGAACACTGCATGGACTAAACATATCAGCTTATCTAGAAATCTAATGAAGTGGTTCCACCAAATCTATTCACTCATGCAACGAATACCAAAGTAGTCATATCAATGACTGACCTGATTGTCAAACAATACCTATGAATTGAGATGTATACTCGACTATCCACAAGTACACCACTACTATCTACAATGGAACAACAACAATTGGTTGTGAACTGAGACCTACTCAACTATTCACAACAACACTCTTGTGGATTGAGACATACTCAACCATTCACAAAGCACTACTTTGGATCGAGGCATATTCAACTATCCAAAGGTATATAGCTCCAAGTGTATGGATCGAGACATACTAAAGTATTGAAGGATACAAATCACCAATTCTAAGGATCAAGACATGCTAAACTATCCACAAACAAAACACACTTCTTGTGGATCAAGATATACTTAACTATCCACAAGGACAAACCATAAATCTATCAAGTCCCCCTTCTTTTAGGAAGGGACACAAATGAAAAATTGGTGTCTATCATGCAATGAACCATCTTTGAGTGAGAAGCTAGCTTGAGATGAGAAAGATTCCTCCAACCTCTTGTGCCCTCTAGCCTTCTCTTGACCTACTTAATCCTTGGCAAATATATTCCTCCTCGCTATCATGGTGGAGAGAATCTTGATTATGTACTGCAAAACCACAACATTCTATTTAGCTTTTAGTAGCAACCAAAGCTTTATTTGTCTTCAAGTTTCCATCAATGAGGTCCTTGGCATATTGAATTCAACAAAATATGTCCTTGATTATAATGGAAGCATTTAAAATTTATATTTTTCCTTGCTGAAATGTTAGACTTCTTGACAAGTATAGTTTCTTCAATAATCAAGGGATTTTTATGAACTCTATTTTCTTCATCAATCAAAGAAGAAATGACAATTTGTGTTAGGTCCCAAAAATCATTGCTCCATTTCCTAGAACCAGAAACCACTCACAAGGCCAAGGTTGTCAACAAGTGAGAAAAAACAATTCATCTATAGTACTATGGAGGACTTTGAGCTAACTCTATGAGAGTGGGTTATCTCTCCTACACTTTAAGTTTAGCTCAAACTCAAGAGGGTGTTTCTAAGAGTATACCTTAACTTAGGTATTAAACTCACACAAAATGTACAATCAACAAACAAATGCAGCCAACTCAACTGCATTAGTAGCCCCAATACTATCAATAAATTAAGAAAAATTGGTTGCATATAACCCCTAAATAACTGATGATGTTGTGCAAGAATAACCCTCATGAAGTTGATTCATTTTAAAGCTTTCTTCATGATAAACCCTAGGGTTATATTTGAAGGTTATGAATGCACAAAAGGATTGACTAAATAACTACTAATTAATGTTTCATTTGATGGATGTGAGATTGGTCAAATGATTCCAGACAGATGCTTGTCTATTGGGTACAAAGTCATAGATATCAAAATGAATAGAAAATCGAAAAAACAAAGACAACGGCTCCCTAAACACACCATCAGAATAACGATATCAATGTACAAAACATACTTAGCCATCCCTAAACACACTCCATAAATCCTTTTGAAACATGGAAAATGCCATTACAAGGTTTGTAACATTTAGAATGTTGCTACATTCATTAATTTCACATTACAATCGTATCAGCACATGTGATAAAAGAGAAACCCCAACTGAACAGAGTCTCTTAAAGATCTACACACATTCATGGAGACATTCACATACACATGCCATAATAAAACAATTTTATCAATCCCTAAAAGAACACAAAATCCCACTCAAAATGGTCTAGACTAACAAAGTTTGTGTCCTAGAAAGTTTTGGCAGCCACACAAGCGTCTACAAAACCACACAACTACCAACCTCAAAAAAATGATCAAAACCATGTTATAACACACAACAAAGAGTAACAACAAAGAGTCAACCCTAATTGTTGAGCATTGTAGCAAGTTTAGACTCATGGCCCAAATCTTTCTCGCGCCCAAAATGAACGTTACAGATTGAAGATGGAGATCTACAATTGATTCGAGTAGCAAGGTGAATGGATTCATCAATGAGAGTAGGCTGAGTTGGTGGAGGATGAGTCACACTGTTGGAAAGCCGCGACTTAACACATTTTTCTGTTCCTTTACCTTAACATTGCAAAGAAGCCATGCGAGCACTATTCTTTTCCTTTGTCAGTGATATCACCGTCAGCGGGAACTATAGCTACTTGTGAGAAGCGATGCGATCAGCACTATTCTTTTCCTTTGTCAATGATATCACCATCGGCAGGAACTACAGGGACTTGTGTGCTCACAATGCTCTTGTTTTCGCATTCGTTTTCTTCCCTTCACCAGCACCTTCACATTCCTATGTTTAGGGTTACGTTGAGGGTTCCAACCGGTTCCTGGTTCCTATGGAAATTCTGACCACTTTATTTATTCAACTCTTTTTTGATTTGGGGGACAGGCAAGAGACACTAGAGAGGAACACAACCAAGAGCATAATACGATATGATGATTTTTATAGACTTTTCAGATTGGTTATTGACATGGGATCATATCACATTGACACATAAAAGGTAGAGACTCAAGTCAAATTTGATACGATATTGAGTTCCAACAACTTGCAAATTTGAATTGATTTTGTTTAATATAAATAAATACATTATCAAAACTTACAAGCATACTATCCAATAGAATAGCTATAGCATCATCTTCAATTTTAAATTTAATATTTGTTGAAAATTAAGGTAAACAACACAATGAAAATAATGAATAATATAGAGTTTAAATTTTTTTAAGATGTGATTAAGCCAATTAAATTTATCAATGGACCAATGGAAAATAATATAACAAATTAGCATATTCATAAAATATAAACCACAATAACAAATATATGTGAGATAATTCTTAAAAAAAAAAAAAACTCCATCAAAGATGTACCAAGCTTAGATTAATGTTAAGAACAAAATTATACCAATACGATCCATTATGTCTTCTTCAATTTGTCAATATTCTAATAGCCTAATAGTACTCAACCAGCTTAGCAATCTCTTTTTTCTCTTACTTAACAACACCTAATACATCTGCTGATATAAATAGACACATCAAAAAAAAATTGTTTTACAATACCATGAACACCAAAAGTATGGACCAACGAAAAAATACAAAGAATACTTTAAAATGAAAAAAAAAAAAAAAAACAACCATTTCTTTGCAGGTTGAGCTTGGCACTACTTTCCTCAATTAATACAACCAAATAATTGGTCCTCCAAATTGTAAGGTGAATATCAAATTAAATCCTTACAACATCAGGAGAGATTGAAACATACTAATGTGCTAAACAAGACATTCCCCTTGATTCATAAGTTTCTTCGAGATTTACATCTTGACATTAGAAGCTTGAAAGCTAAATCTTTCTTTTTTTTAAGGATTTCCTGACGAAAATTTAAGTGTTTACTGGCAATTTGAGAGACGGCAGACGAAGGAAAATTTATCTGGGTTGTGAATCTTAAAGACGAATCAGCAAATTCAAGCCACATGTAAAAGTGTGTTACAAGAGTGGAATAGATTTTGATTTGGAGCCGGTGGCGAGACATTCATTAAAATTATAATAAAACAAGGAGAAACTGAAGTAAAGTACTTACCCTCCAGTCATATCCATGGAACATCCTGAGTGAGAGCAGATCTGCTCAAGGGCATGCTTCCAACCATCAATCTCTTCTCTTGAATATCGATCTGGATGGCTATAATGTTTTTGAAATGATTTCTCGTAAGGGCTGGAGTCTCGTAGAGGATATCTAACATGGGTTGGTTCCACCTGATAAAAGAGAGTCTGAATGATCAACCCAGGGGAGGCCAACATTAAGGCGGCCTCCCTGAGACACCATGCCGAGCCTGCATATCCTTCGGAAAATATTGGAATGCATATTACACTGCACTCAATTGCAATTTACAGGCTTAAATCAATGATTTCTCCCCTTTTCAAATGGTAGCTGTCTAGAAACACATTCAATCCGGCTGCGGAGAGAGCTACGAAGAGATGATCAACCAGAGTCTTTCTCACATCTTTTCCCCTGAAAGTCAGAAACACGTGATATCTCATATCATACAAAGAAACTTTTGCGGCGGCAGGTATGTAAGGCTCGAATCCGTCCATCTTAGAGGCTCAACGAAGAGAGGTAGGAGAAAGTAGTGTTCCAGGGGGAGGACTCCTAATGATACAGAAGCGCAGAGGATTCAACCCAATTCAACGAAAAATAAAGTTAAACTTCGTACAAGTATGAAAAAATATCAATGGTGTAGCAGGAGCATTGTCCACAATTGGTTGAACAATTCATTTAGCTACTTTTGTAGAACATGCTGAAAAGACAAATATGAAAGTGAAGACATCTGGTTTCTACTCTTTCGTTATCGATGAGATTAATTTAATTGCTTGAACATTCTAACACCTCTCTTTCACCTTTGTTGGCCTTTCTTTCTTTCTTTGATAAAGAAAAATATAAAAATAATTAAATTATATTCAATGTATCTTCCATTTCTTGTCGGATCTCTCTCGCAATGGACAAATATATCCAATGACAGCCATGTGATGGAACCCACACAGCTTTCAGCTCAGCTTCTTTCGCAAGTTGTATTTTGTCGTACTTTTTTTTCAGATGCCATATTTGGAAACCACACTCATTCCAGGTAAGCCGGATTTTGTTACATCGTTACATCAAAAAGAAAGATCTCAGAAAATTACGAAGGGTATTGAGACCATTGATAACAGTTGTCGACAACCCAAGGATGCCCTGTTAAAAGAAAAAAAAGTCCTAATCACAAATCAATCAGAAGCGACAGAGAGAAGGGTAGGAGAAATACCTAATACCTGCTCTGCATTGAATCTTCTGTCAACGTCTCTGCAAATCACACGGCAAATTAAATCCTTTGCAGAATGCGAGATTTTGAGCCACAGATCTTCACGAATACTTAAACCCTACTAAGCCGTTGTGGGTGCAGTTGCGGGGATATAAACCACAGATCAGTTGGGGGAACACTGATATAGACACACCTTTATCATCAGTACATCGATTAGTTTACAAAATGGATTGAAGCCACCATAGTAGTTATTTATTTATTTATTGAAGAAATGCAGATTACAAAGAAGAAATTGCAGTTAAAAACTGTATGATGAAACAGTGTCACAATATATCAACTCTGCAAAGAGCTGATTACAGACAGACATTAACAAAATTACAGCCACACATTCTAAGAAAACAATGGTCAGCATACAAGAACATCGGCAATAATGATTTAAAGAAATCTGGAACAGTAGAGAGACAATGAGCAATAGCCAATTTTACAATTTGGAACAGTGGTCAAATCTGCAATAAAGACCTTATCCCTGAAGCTTGTCTTAATGCTTATGAACATGTCAAATGTATACCAGCCATAACAAAAGTGGAGGCCGGCAACATATCCAATAGAAATACAATAGCAGAAAGAACAATCAATTTTGCAAGGTTAAGGCAAGAAAGGCCTTAACTCTTGAGTAATGCAAATCTTTTGATTTATAAGTAGGTGATCCTGTTAAATGCATTGAATTTTAAAATCCATCTTAGCAAGAGAATAAAATATGTTAGAGTAAAGTTTTATAATTGCAAAATCTTATGATCATTATTGTTATTAAACAGTGCTTTACATCTGTTTTTCCCTAAATGCAACAAAATAACACGACGAACTCTGGATCAGCAATAATATTATTATGTAGCTTGACTCTGAGCAAGGCCTCTTTCTAATTAAATTTAAGTTTGAAAATATCAGGCAAGACATGAAACGCAAAATTTCATTTTTCTTTTACAACCTAGCATCCCCAAAAAATGTGTTTTATATCTTCATGTTTTTGGCAAAATGAGCAATTAAGGGGTTGGACCCCTCTAATGGGCAATTTGCAATGTAGAATCTTCCAAGCCATTAATTGAGCCTTATAATTGATTTTTTTCAAAATTTGAGCAAAAAGTTTAGCCCAAGGGTAAGTGCACAAAGTTGTGACACAGAAAGGGCTCTTAAGATGCCACTTTTTTATGAAATTAGCAAAGTTTGATGTTCAAAGAAAAAATGAAGATAGGTATGCTCAAAATTTGAAGATGCAACAAGAACAAGAGTTGTAGTGCTCTGAATCTACGAGAAAATGAAGATAGTTACGTTCAAAATTTGAAGATGCAATGAGAACAAGAGATGTATTGCCCCTTGTCTAGATATTGAGAAATTCAATGGCACTGGTTATGAGATATGGAAGTTGAAGATCTGGAGGATCTCCATGAAGAGAGAGATCAATGGTTGGAAGTTTAAAATGAAAAGAAACCATCCAGTGTGTCTGGTGAAGATTGGAATAAAATGGACAAGAAGACATGAGGAACCATTCAATTGTGTCTTGCATATTTCATCCTCTTGAATGTTTAAGAAGAAACTACCACATACAAGTTGTGGAAGAGGATAGGTGATATTTATCAAACTAAAAGTCTAACTAATAAATTGTATCTTAAAAGACCTTTATATTCATTAAAACTGAAGGATGGTGATTTTGTTGTAGAGCGTTTAAATTCTTTTAATATGGTTATAAGTTGGCTTGCATCTATAGATGTTAAGATAGAAGAAGATAAATACACATGGTTTCTTTGTTCTTTACTCGAATCTTGGGAAGATCTAATTATTTCCATAAGTGGTGGTGGTGTAGGGCCAAATATGGATAATCTCATTGCTACACTTCTTTTAGAATAAATGCAAAGAAAGTCCATGAATGCGGGCTCCTAAGATACCTTGCATGTGCGAGGAAGGTCCAAAGAAAAAGGAGGGCCTAAAGGGGATAAAAAAAGAGACAAATCTAAAGGACATTCTAAAACCCTTAGGAAGAGCAGAGTAAAGTGTAAAAATTGTGGTAAGAGAGGGCATCTGAAGAAGGAGTGCAAAAACAAGAAATGGAGTTTATATGTACTTCCACAAAAAAGTACTTAGAAGATGGCGATTTTGATGCCTTGTTAATTTTTGCTAACACTTTTAGTAATGATGCTTGGATTATTGATTCAAGTTACTCATACCATATGACCCATCACAAAGAGTGATTTACTTCATATTTAGCTTATGATGGGGGAGAATTTTTCCTTGGTGATAACAACATGAAGAAGATTGTTAGTAAGAGAAAGGTAAAGTTGTTTTTCAGTGATGGAAGGGTTAAAATCCTTAATGATGTTTTATATATTCCAAGACTTGAAAGAAATTTACTTTCAGTATCCAAGTTGAATGATTCTGGAATGCATGTTACATTCGACAAGTCTAGTTGTAGGTTGGTAAGAGGGAGTTTGGTGATTGCTAAAGGATCTCAGATAGGGACTTTATTTAGGCTTAGTGTCTCCACCTTTTGTAACTCGACCAATGTAATTGGCACTAAAAACACATGTATGATGTAGGAGCATCCTAGGTGAAAGTGCAATATGTTGGTGTGAATAAGTCTTGTACCTAGTTAATTCTTTACTAGGGACTTAGAAGACTTAGTTCACATGTTAAGTTTATTTAAGATATAAGCTTTCTTCTAGAAGTCTTAGTTGTCTTATCTAGAATTCATAGTTGTCTTATCTAGACTTCATATCATCCTAGGTAGTTATGAGTTAGTTGTCTCATCTGATAGGATTAAGACACTTGTCATGATCTTGTCTAATCCTATCTCTCATCTTTGCCTTTTTAAGAAAGGTAGCTCTATCATATTGTGTATTGTATTGTATTGCATAGCATATTGATCATATTGTATCATATTGTAATTCTTGTTTGGTGGAATAGTATCTTCCATTGTTGATTCTCTTTATTTCTTGTGGAGGTTATTTGGTGTTGTAGATTGAAGATCTTTGTTTCTTACTTCAACATGGTACCAGAGCTATGAATCTTGTGAGCCCCTTCATTTTCTTTCATTAGAGAGTTTCTACCATCAAGTTTTCTATTATTATTTGAGTTTCTTTTATGATCTTGCAAATTCTTGGTATACTCTTCTCTTGTGTTTCAATACAATCTTGAGAATCATAAAAGGGTTTGCAAGGATTTTTTAATCCTATATTGCATGTATGCATTGGTGAGATCTAGTGATTGCAACACTTTTGGCTATAGTGGCAGTATTTTTGGCTATCCCATTGCATCTAGGAGACTCGAGAAAGTTAGATTTGGCTTTTGTTTCACTCAATTTGGTCACCATTTGCAACTTTGGAAAACAAGGGTTTGAAGCTCAGATCTAGTGAACAGGTTTTTACAAGAGCATTTTTGGCAAAAAATAACCTTGCCATTGCATTTGAGTGGCCATTTGCAAGAATTTTGATATATAATTTGGCTATATTTGGAAAAAGTTGTTTTGGGGGAAAAAATAAATTACCCAAGGGGTCGTAGGCAAAAACATTTACCCAAGAGGTTGTACGGCCCCCCAGGTCGAAGGTACATCATCATCGGAAAATAAAATTATTTAAAATTTTTAGTTTATGGCTTTTTTTTTTGTAGTTTCTTTGTAAAAAATTCCAAAAGAAGTTTAAAAACTAAAATATTTTTCACAATGCTTTTAAGCACTACTCATAAAAGTCAAAGCGATATTTTAAAAAATCCACAGACTTTTCTCCTGATTGCAACATTTAATTCTTAGCCGCTAAGTGGCTTACCTCTTTGACCCGCTAGGTGGCCGATCAATATAACCGCCACGACTTTCTTCACCGCTAACATTAAATTTTTCTATCATTGTTTAATGTTAACTGCCAATTAAATGCTAGTGATCTCTACAAACCGCCTATATGACAGGTGAAGCCTAAACTACTAGCGGTTAAGGTAACTGTCAAAATTTTTTTGCTGACCCAACATTTGGTCACATCAAGAACTTGCTGCTAGCCCCTGAGGACTTATTTTTTGCGCCTAATTAGTGCTATTTTTTCCCTCAGTTAGCCTTGAAGGTGCCTCTTCTAGGCCTTTTTTCATTTTTGCATGACTTTTCTCCACGGTGTCGTATTTTTGCAAACAAGATATCGTCAGAAAGCTGGTTCAACAAGATTTGCAGTGGTGTAAGTGATTTTTTCATATTTTTCTATTTTTGCCAGTTTTCTTAGCTCAAAGGTACAATTGCATTTATTGCTTGTAATTGGCATAACTTTTGCATACAAAGTCAAATTTTGGTAAACTTTTTTTTTAAATTTCTCATAAAACTGCAAGGAAATTGTTTGTAACCTTATTTTTTAGTTTTTTAATTTTCTTTTCTAAAAATTGTAAAAATCACTATGTTATAAATAGTTGATTTGAGCTTGTCACTTGTAAATATTGCAAAAAAAAATCATTTTAATTTGCTAAGGGGTTGCAAATTCAATTTAAATACATTCTAGGGGGTGAATGGCACAATTTAAGTGCCACACTATCTTATTTCTTTTGGTGTTCATGGTGGATCTAAGGTAAATTGAACCACTCACTCCACATAATTATCATACATGGGAGATAAAAATGACTCAATTATTACAATCTAAGGATCTATGGCCAATGTTATATGTAGAGCAATCTGAATTCACAAGGGAATATGAAAAATTTACCCATAGCTGTAAAATGGATGAAGCAAAACGGTTCATTAGCTTACATGTATTTGATAACTTGTTTTATGTTTCAGAGTGTAAAACAACTAAGAATGTTTGGGATAAACTTAAAGAATTGTATGGTAAAACCAATCAGTTTAGAGTCTTGCAGCTTCAAGTGGAACTTCAATCACTTTCTCCAAATCCATTTCCTTCAATTCAGGATTTCCTTGCACAATTCAAGTTGATTTTGTCACAGTTAAAAGGATGTGGGCATGATAAATCTAGTGATGAATGTATCTTCTTGATTCTGTCTAAGTTAAGAGGCCCTCATCAAGTTTTTTATTCTACTTTCTACACAACTATGGATGCCATGGGTAAATATTATAAAATACCTTCATTTGAGTTGTTTGTGAGCATCTTACTAGGGAGGAGGCCAAGTTGATTCAGTTGGAAGCACTACCTAGTTCTAAGAATCATGCTTTAATGACTCAATCATCCACGGGTAAAGGAAAGAATAAGAAGAAACCCAAGACATAATCATGTTCAGGTAGTGAGAATCCCTCCAAATCGAAGCTAAATAATAATCAGAAGTCCACTCAATCTCCTTCTTCTACCTTTGGAGATTCTTCTTCCAAGTCCAAGAAAAAGAAAGGAGATCTTGTTCATTTTGTGGAAAAACTAGGCATAATGAGGCTCATTGTTTTAAGAGATTAGATGCCTTGGAGAAAGCTACGAATAAACATAACATAATTTCAGTGTCTAAGCCTTCTTCCATGGGTAAAGGGCAAGCTCTTTCAACACGATCCATTCATTCATCTTCTGAAAGTTGGATTCCTAATTCAAGTGCTTCATATCACATGACCAATTCATGTGATCTTCTTCATTTCATTGTTCATACTTCTACTTCTCAGATTCTAGATTTGGGCATAGGTTCCATTCAAATACTAGATGGTTGCATTGAGGATGTTCTTCTTGTTCCTGATATTTCAACGAATCTACTTTCCATATATCATATTTGTCATTCTGGAGATGGGAAGTCAGTTGAGTTTACTCCACAAAATGTGACTATTAGACAGTTGCAGGATCTTAAGAAGGTTCTTTCTACAAGGATATTTGATCATGGGGTTGATGCAAGAAGTTGGGTCCACAAAAAGCTCAAAAAGTGGAAGTGTTTTTGCTGTTTTTCAGAATTTGTCACACTTGGACTGAAAATTTGAGGCACTTACAAAATGAATTTTAAAAAAAGTCAGTAATATGAAATTTATCATTTTGAATCTAGTTTCTAAATATGTAAATTATTCAAATACCCAGATTGTTGAAATTAAAATTTGATAGGGATTTATAAAAACCACTTTTTAAAAGTCCCTATTTTTTTACCATACCATGCACGTGTATGGACACCACTTTTTGAACCAAATAAAAGTATTTTGATAATTCCTTTTTGGGAAAGAGAGATAACAACATGAAGATTGATGAGGAAATTTTTTTGTAATTTTTTGTTGAATATTTATTTTTAATCAATTTTTTATTGGCCGTAATTTTTGTTTTTAAAAATCAACGTGTACGGACAGCATAATTTGACCTAAACTAAAAATTTTTTGAAACTTTTTTTTCTCATTGTGTAGAGAATTTTCAAAATATTGATTTCATATAAATTTTTTTACAAGAAACTTAACCAAAAAAAAGTTATTAAAAAATTTAAAAAGTCCGATATTTCAAGTTTAAGGACTAGTTTGCTTTGAAATTAATTAAAAAATAGCAAATATAATCCAATATTGATAAAAATTATATATTTGGAAACTAGACATCGTGTTCTGTAATGGGTTTTAATTTTATAGATTGATTAAAAAAAAAGTCCATCAACCATATTGTCAAAGTTGAACACTCTTTTTCAATCTGCCTTAGTTTTTTAGTTGCAGATCAAAGGCTAAGGCTCAGATTGTCAAGCCTTTCCCGAGCCTAAAACCAAGGCTGTAGGTGGGTTGGGAAACCAATTTTTAAATAACGCATACGCGTTACTTAAACGCGTATGCATTATTTAAACAAAATGTGTACGCGTTTAGTAACGCATACGCGTTATGTTTTTACCCGTTGGGTAAAGGTAACGCATACACGTTTCTAATATATCCGTTTTTTCCTGATTTGAAATTTTTTGATACAACAAGTTTTCTCTACAACATTCTTTTCCTGCAGTACGATCCGAAAGCGTCATTTTTTGCAGTTTTTATTGCAAATTTGTCTTGTGCAGGGCATGTTCTATTGCAAATTGGTTGAAAAGACAAGTGTAGGTTGAATTTTCTGAAGTGGAATCAAGTACAAAAATAATTTACAAGAAGATTCAAAAAAGAGAGTTTTTGGATGTATTCATGATGTTTTTGTACTTCAAAGTTTAAAGAAGAAAGGATCTTCATAGTACATGTAGTTTTATTTGAATATTTGAAGGAGATGAAAAATTGAAAATTGGTTACAAGTAAATCATTTTTTTTTTCATCAAAGAGGGTTTGGTAACCATGGGATCAAACCAAAGACAAAGAAAAAAGTGTAGAAAGTCAATGACACCCGAAGAAATTGAAGCAAACAAAGATATGGAGGAAAAAAGAAAAAGGGATAGAAGAGAAAGAATTCGTCAAATGAAAAATTTGGAAGCATCTAGTTCAATGAATGTTGAAGAGGAAGCCATAAATGTAGATGATGCAAATATGGAGATGGTGAATATAGAAGAAAATGCAATTATGGAGACAAACTCAACTATGTCTTCAACTTCAACTTTGAATGATATGGAAATAGTACCTATGCAAACAACTTCGGGTATGTCTTCAAATCCACCTCCCAATGATATGGAAAATGCACCTATTCAAACAATCTCTCCAGGTATTTTTTCAAACCCAAGTCTTGATATTATTGTTTTTTCTTATTTAGATGAAGTTGGATACACCATTGATGATATCAATAATTCTAGGGTTGAAAGAATGCAAAAACAAAAAAGTGATGAAAATATATCTTATGAGAATGCAAATGATAATCAAATCCCTCATATTGATGAAAATGAGAATGAAATCCTTTTTACATTTGAGAGTGAAAATGAAACCCCTTGTATGGATGAAGGTGAAAATATTTATTTTACAATTGAAAAAGATGTGTTAGATAACCTTCATGGTAAAGTTTCTTGGAGACAAATTAGAACTTATGGAAATAAAATATATAAAAAAAAAAATTATAGAAAGAAATTAGGATTCCAATGTCAACTGATGGTGCAATTGCTGAGAATGTGGAAAATGAGAAAAGTGATGAAAAAATTAGGTATTTTTGTAAAACCAAAAAAGAAACATGATTCAGTAGAACAAGTCATATCTAGTGTTGCTAATGCTATTGATTTTATAGGTAAGAAAAGTCTATCTAAAGATAAAAATGCGGCTCGTCGTGCAATAACAACTGCTTTAGTTGATAAAGGAACTTCAAATAAAAGAATGTTAAGTAAGATTAGTAAATGTATAAAACTAAATCCTAAAACTTTGATAAGGGCTGCTAAAAGAAGAGAAAATATTGAAAAGGATCCAATTAATCAATGTTGGAGTTTTAGTGGTAGACTCCCAAGATCAAACATGAAATTAACTAATGAAATTAAATCTTTAATCGATAAATTTTGGCATGATAATACAAGAATATCACCTAACATTAGAGATGTCTTAAAATTAAGGGTGGGTTCCAAAATAAGTGTACCTCATCCAAAGCATCTCTTAGATATGACTCAAACTGAATTATATAAAAAAAAATTAGATGCTTCAATCTTACCATTGAATATTAAAATAAGTCAAAGATCATTCGAAAAGTGTAAACCTTGGTATGTTAGATTTAATAAGCAACGAATCTCTTATTGTTGTAAGACTCATGTACAATTTCATTATTATTATGATAGTTTTTGATATATACGATGCACTTTGAATGTTAACCAAATTATGCAGGACATTTGTGGTATTAATATGCCACCTGAAAGAATCAAAGATTTTATAGTAGGTTTATTTTGTGAACCCTCTAATGGAAACTTATTTTATTTAAAATCATGTATTTCTAGAGAATGCGATAGATGTGCTAACTTTTCATTATTAGGAGAATGTACGCATGAAAGTAGTTTAAATGAATTTGGATAACAATTAGTAGATGTAAAAAAATTTAAAAATGTTGAGTATTCTTTACAAGATGGAAAAACTGGAAAATGTTGTGAGATAATTATGGAAAAATTTAGTGTGAATGCATTTATTAAAGAATTTAAAGATAAGATTGTACCTAAATATGTTCAACACTCTCAGTATGTTCATTGGCTTGATAATCAATTTTGTTTATGTAAAAACACATTCCCAATTGGAACTATATTGTCAGTTGTTGATTTTGCTGAAAATTATACTCTTGCTCCACAAGAAGAAATTCAATCATAGTATTATAATTCAGTGCAAGTAGCTATTTTTGTTCATATTGTTTATAGACATGTAGATGATAGTAGAGAAGATAATAGATTTTTTTTAGAGAGTACCATTTTTATGTAAGTGATAATCAATTACATTCATCTGAATTTGTTCAATATTGTTTTGATATATTTTACAAAAATTAAAAGAAAGAGGAATTCAATTGCTAGAACATCTCATATGGTCAGATAATTGCACGGGTCAATTCAAAAATGCTAGGATGTTTTATTGGTTATGTAGAGTTCATAAGGAAAATAATATCCAACACATATGGAGTTTTTTTGAAGCCGATCATGGTAAGGGAGAACACAATGGAGCAGGTGCATGTGTGAAAAGAGCTCTTGCTTGAGAGCAACTAAAATTTGAGGATGCTACAAAATTTAGAGATGCACGTGCAATTTTAGATTGGTGCAATACCATATTATCTACAAGAATAAGTGAGAGCTCAATAATTCACCGCTTCTTTTGGTTAGTTGAAGAAAATGATATTTGTTCTCGACAAGATTATGAAACAATTAATGGATCTACAAAATGGCATTCATTTAAGAGTTTGAATGCAAACACATGGACAATATGGACAAGGGAGTTGGCATGCTTTTCTCAATTTTGTACTGCAGGTGATTGGGAGGTTTGTGAAAATATGGAATGGGTCAAACAATGGCAATAAAGAGCCTTAACACCTACATCGACACATGTTCAACATGGAACAATAATTGAAGATAATCAAGCATTCACATCAGATGATTATGATCGTGTTTTTGATCTTGTACAAGAAGGTATGGTATTTATTGAGTTGAATTTTATATGTATGTATGTTTATATGTGAATTAAATATAAGTCACTTTTTATTGAATTTTTTATCTATTTTTGTAGGACATGTGTATGTTGTTGTTGCACCTGAGGGGAATGAAGAGGAGACATATTACTGGTTGGTTAGATGTGTTGAGAGAAAACATAAGTTGGTACATCCTAGAGTGGATGATGATAACTTTGAGTATCCAATGGGTTCAGTCATTGTTGTTGGCACCTGTCTTTGAAAATATTTGATAAGAAAGAATGGGTTGCCTGCATTTGAAGATTATGAAAGACACAAGAATATTATACATTATTCACATTTGATTTTGGCAACCAATATAAAACTAGTTAGATATCAAGGGAGGCCTGCTAATAAATTTTTATGGACACTTTCAATGGATGATCATGAGACAATCATAGATGCATCACAAAAAAGAGAGGATGTGGATGGTACAATAGAGTAAATAAACATTGGTAAGTATATCTAGTTGTACGTATATATTTAATTCATATATATATTTGTCTTTAAAGTCATTTCCTAATTAAAGTTTTATATCATTTTTTTGTTTCAGGTCTCCCTTGAAACTAGATGCTTTACAAAAAAGAGAGGAGATGCACTCCTATTACAATGGAATTCAAATCTAGAGACAGGTAACTATATATAGTTGTAGATACATTTAGTTGAGATTATAAATATAAAACTAAATTTAATTCATTGTCATTTTATAAAAAGTTTATAATTGATTTCATATCCCCTTAAGCCATCCTCTTATGTACCATTAATCCATCCTCTCGCATCCCCTTTAAGTCTCTCTATTAATTCCCCTTAAGTCATTCTATTAGGACCCCTTAATCCATATCCTTGTATATCTACCCTTAATCGATCCTCTTGCATCCCCTTAAGTCACTCTTTCAACACCCCTTAAGCCATCCCCTTATCTACAATTAATCCATCCTCTTGCATCCGCTTAGTATCTTTATTAATTCCCCTTAAGACATTCTATTAGGGCCCCTTAAACCATATTCTCATATATCTACCCTTAAGTCACTCTCTCAACACCCCTTAAGCCATCCCCTTATGTACCATTAATTCATCCTCTTGCATCCCCTTAAGTTTAGGGTTTACAGTTTCTAGGGTTCATGAGATGCTTAGAATAACTAATCTATATGGGTTGAAAGGGTTTAGGGTTCATCTCCTAGTGTTTAGGTCATATGGTATAAGGTTTAGGGTTCTAGGGTTTCTAGGGTTTCTAGGGTTCATTCTATCAACTCCACTTATGTGAAATCATTCTATGACCCTTAGGGTTTCTAGGGTTTCTAGGGTTCCACCCTCTTACATCCCTTCAAGTCATTCTATCAAATCCCCTTAATCCACCTCTTGCATCCCTTGAATTCATTCTATCAACTCCCCTTAATGCACCCTCTTGAATCCCCTTAAGCCATCCTCTTATGATCATGCACCTGAGATTTAGGTTCATCTCTTGAATCCCCTTAATATATATGGGTTTTAAGGGTTTAAGGTTCATCTCCTATGATTTGGGTCACATGGTTTAGGGTTTCTAGGGTTCATGAGATGCTTAGAATAACAAATCTATATGGGTTTTAAGGGTTTAAGGTTCATCTCCTAGGATTTAGGTCACATGGTTTAGGGTTTAGGGTTTCTAGGGTTCATGAGATGCTTAGAATAACAAATTTATATGGGTTTTAAGGGTTTAGGGTTCATCTACTATGGTTTAGGTCACATGGTTTAGGGTTTAGGGTTTCTAGGGTTCATGAGATGCTTAGAATAACTAATCTATATGGGTTTCAAGGGTTTAGGGTTCATCTCCTAGTCTTTAGGTCATATGGTTTAAGGTTTAGGGTTCTAGGGTTTCTAGGGTTCATTCTATCAACTCCACTTATGTGAAATCATTCTATGACCCTTAGGGTTCTAGGGTTTATAGGGTTTCTAGGATTTCTAGGGTTTCTAGGGTTCTAAGGTTTCTAGGGTTTCTAGGGTTCCACCCTCTTACATCCCTTGAATTCATTCTATCAAATTCCCTTAATCCACCTCTTGCATCCCTTGAATTCATTCTATCAACTCCCCTTAATGCACCCTCTTGAATCCCCTTAAGCCATCCTCTTATGATCGTGCACCTGAGATTTAGGTTCATCTCTTGAATCCCCTTAATATATATGGGTTTTAAGGGTTTAAGGTTCATCTCCTAGGATTTAGGTCACACGGTTTAGGGTTTAGGGTTTCTAGGGTTCATGAGATGCTTAGAATAACAAATTTAGATGGGTTTTAAGGGTTTAAGGTTCATCTCCTAGGATTTAAGTCACATGGTTTAGGGTTTAGGGTTTTTAGGTTTCATGAGATGCTTCGAATAACAAATTTATATGGGTTTTAAGGGTTTACGGTTCATCTCCTATGATTTAGGTCACATGGTTTATGGTTTAGGGTTTCTAGTGTTCATAAGATGCTTAGAATAACTAATCTATATGGGTTTAAAGGGTTTAGGGTTCATCTCCTAGTCTTTAGGTCATATGGTTTAAGGTTTCTAAGGTTTCTAGGGTTCATTCTATCAACTCCACTTATGTGAAATCATTCTATGAACCTTAGGGTTCTAGGGTTTCTCGGGATTCTAGGGTTCTAAGGTTTCTAGTGTTTCTAGGGTTCCACCTTCTTACATCCCTTCAAGTCATTCTATCAAATCCCCTTAATCCACCTCTTGCATCCCTTGAATTCATTTTATCAATTCCCCTTAATGCACCCTCTTGAATCCCCTTAAGCCATCCTCTTATGATCACGCACCTAAGATTTAGGTTCATCTATTGAATCCCCTTAATATATACATGTTTTAAGGGTTTAAGGTTCATCGCGTAGGATTTAGGTGACACGGTTTAGGGTTTAGGGTTTCTAGGGTTCATGAGATGCTTATAATAACAAATTTATATGGGTTTTAAGGGTTCAAGGTTCATCTCCTAGGATTTAGGTCACATGGTTTAGGGTTTACAGTTTCTAGGGTTCATGAGATGCTTAGAATAATAAATCTATATGGGTTTTAAGGGTTTAGGGTTCATCTCCTATGATTTAGGTCACATGGTTTAGGGTTTAGGGTTTCTAGGGTTCATGAGATGCTTAGAATAACTAATCTATATGGCTTTAAATGGTTTAGGGTTCATCTCCTAGTCTTTAGGTCATATGGTTTAAGGTTTAAGGTTCTAGGGTTTCTATGGTTCATTCTATCAACTCCACTTATGTGAAATCATTCTATGACCCTTAGGGTTCTAGGGTTTCTAGGGATTCTAGGGTTTCTAGGGTTCCACCCTCTTACATCCCTTCAAGTCATTCTATCAAATCCCCTTAATCCATGTCTTGCATCCCTTGAATTCATTCTATCAACTCCCCTTAATGCACCCTCTTGAATCCCCTTAAGCCATCCTCTTATGATCACGCACCTGAGATTTAGGTTCATCTCTTGAATCCCCTTAATATATACGGGTTTTAAGGGTTTAAGGTTCATCTCCTAGGATTTAAGTCACAAGGTTTAGGGTTTCTAGGGTTCATGAGATGCTTAGAATAAGAAATTTATATGGGTTTTAAGGGTTTAAGGTTCATCTCCTAGGATTTAAGTCACATGGTTTAGGGTTTAGGTTTTTAGGGTTCATGAGATGCTTAGAATAACAAATTTATATGGGTTTTAGGGTTTAGGGTTCATCTCCTATGATTTAGGTCACATGGTTTAGGGTTTATGGTTTCTAGGGTTCATGAGATGCTTAGAATAACAAATTTATATGTGTTTTAAGGGATTAGGGTTCATATCCTATGATTTAGGTCACATGGTTTAGGGTGTAGGGTTTTTAGGGTTCATGAGATGCTTAGAATAACAAATTTAAAGGGTCTTTAAGGGTTTAGGATTCCTCCTAGGATTGAGGTCACATGGTTTAGGGTTTAGGGTTTCTAGGGTTCATGAGATGCTTAAATTAACAAATCTATATGGATTAATGGTTAAGGGTTCATCTCCTATGATTTAGGTCACATGGTTTAGGGTTTAGGATTTCTAGGGTTCATGAGATGCTTGAAATAACAAATCTATATGGATTAATGGTTAAGGGTTCATCTCCTATGATTTAGGTCACATGGTTTAGGGTTTAGGGTTTCTAGGGTTCATGAGATGCTTAGAATAACAAAATTACATGGGTTTTAAGGGTTTGGGCTTCATCTCCTATGATTTATGTCACATGGTTTAGGGTTTAGAGTTTATAGGGTTCAAGAGATGCTTAGAATAACAAATCTATATGGATTAATGGTTTAGGGTTCATCTCCTAGGATTTAGGTGACATGGTTTAGGGTTTAGGGTTTCTAGGGTTCATTAGATGCTTAGACTAAAAAATTTATATGGGTTTTAAGGGTTTAAGGTTCACCTCCTAGGATTTAGGTCACATGGTTTAGGGTTTAGCGTTTCTAGGGTTCATGAGATGCTTAAAATAAGAAATCTATATGGATTAATGGTTAACGATTCATCTCCTATGATTTTGGTTACATGGTTTAGGGTTTAGGGTTTCTAAGGTTCATGAGATGCTTAGAATAAAAAATTTATATGGGTTTTAAGGGTTTAGGGTTCATCTCCTATGATTTAGGTCACATGGTTTAGGGTTTAGGATTTCTAGGGTTGATGAGATGCTTAGAATAACAAATTTATATGGGTTTTAAGGGTTTAGGGTTAATCTCCTATTATTTAGATCACATGGTTTAGGGTTTAGGGTTTCTAGGGTTCATGAGATGCTTAGAATAACAAATCTATATGGATTAATGGTTTAGGGTTCATTTCCTAGTCTTTAGGTCACATGGTTTAGGGTTTAGGGTTTCTAGGGTTCATCTTGCATCCCTTAAGTCACTCGCATAATTCCTTTTAAGCCATCCTCTTAAGACCCATTAAGCCATATCCTAGGGTTCATAACATGCATCCCCTTAATCCACCCTCTTGCATCCCCTTAAGACATCCTCTTAAAGGACCCTTAAGTCATATCCTCTTACATACCTTAATCCACAATCTTGCATCCCTTAAGTCACTTGCATAATTCCCCTGAAGCCATACTCTTAAGACCCATTAAGCCATATACTAGGGTTCATGACATGCATCCCCTTAATCTACCCTCTTACACCCTTTAAGTCATTCTATCAACTCCCCTTAATCCACCCTCTTGCATCCCCTTAAGACATCCTCTTAAAGGACCCTTACATCATATCCTCTTACATACCCTTAATCCACAATCTTGCATCCCTTAATTCACTCACATAATTCCCCTTAAGCCATCCTCTTAGGACCCATTAAGCCATATCCTAGGGTTCATGACATGCATCCCATTAATCCATCCTATGGCAAACATCATTTGAATTTGTATGGAATTTATAAGATCCAATTTTGTAACTTTTACTATATATTGTTTTTCTCTCGCATGAATTATTTACTTAAATGAATCATAAATATTATAGTTACTTTACTTACATTAATGATTTTTGTAGGTTCTCATCAAGTCGATCTACTATGCGATTGTCATTGAAAAATTATTTTATCAAGAGACTATGTAAATATCAATTTTTGGTCTTCACGTAAAAGTTGATAAGCTAAATAATTGTATATACATGTGCACATATATGTTTCATCATGTTGTATAGTTGTATGATCTTCAATGAACTTATTAGTAAATTTTTAAATATCTCATTCCAATTTTATAGGTTATACATAAATCATGTCTTGTATTTACCACATTTTATATAATTGTTCAAATATTTGATAGAATTGGAAAATAGTTAAAATTACCTCCCCTTAATTTATTATGAATATAATCTAAACTATTTAAGGAATGTTTTAATTTGTCATAGGTAGCCATGTGATAAATTATATAAATGAAATTTGATTGTAGAGATAAGAATTTATATCGTGCATGTATTACTTGAAAATTAGATAAAATATCTAGATCTACATACATGAGTGCATATAATCATCAAAATGAACATAACACGATGATAATTGACTGCATATATAATCATCACATTAAAGTCAACTGATATAAATAAACACAAATATGTATATGTCAAGTCCAACACATATACTTAAATAAAACTAGAGATGTGTGGTCTATTTAAAATTTTAAACCATTTAACTATCAGGCTGATCAGTCAAATCAAGTCTCCTCTTTGTTCCAAGTTGATTAGATGTACCTGCATCATGCTGTAAAAGAGTACAAGAAACTTGAAATTAGATTTAAAGTTATTTATAAATTTTGATATAATTAAACATATTTAAACCTAAAAATATAAACTTTTGGATAAAAAATATAAATTTAATTAAATATCTAGTAAATACAATAAAAATGATTTTTAGTATGCATAAATTACCATATGATCATGTGAATCTACTGGCACATTTTGTTCAATGGGTAGCATAACTGTCACTTGAGAAGATCCAAATGCCTGATCTACTATATCTTGCATATTCACATAAAGCAATCAATATGTTAAAACCTCGAATATATATATATATATATATATAAAAGATCGGTAAAAATTGTTTAGGATATTTTGTAAAGTTTACAACCTCGAATGATATGACCTCATGATCACGCACTTGAGATTTCCCATGCATAAATGTTGACGATGTCTCAGGTGCACCTACGATGGGTATCTCATGAAATCCCTACATATAGATGTACAACAATTTGTATATATCATTCACGCATGTGTATGTAAATGTAAAAATTAAATTAGATCTATGATGTGTATTTAATTCAAACTTAACAAAAATTTTGAAAGCACGCACCTGAGCTGATGATGGCTTAGGAGCGCTCACCACAACTTGTGGTTGGTCAGCACTAGGCACACTCATATGACCTCCCTGCATCTAGATATAATATATATCAATCACACATCATGTGTACACATTCAAAATAAATTAGATATATCCACACAAACTAAATTTAATATATATTGGTTTAAGTACCTGACCAAAAGGTGAGCCCATATCTACAACACTCGACATATAGACACGATCATTTTGAGTTTTAGGCATTGTCTGATCATGCATCTACACCGAACACTTATTGAATTAATATTGTATTATACATATAATTTGATGTTATTATTTACATGAATCTTGCGCATTCCAAAAAAAAAATTAAGTTCAAAATATGAACATACTTGTGTACGATGATGCTTAGAATATAGTAAATCCATAAATGACTCTGTGTCAAATGCATGTGGGTCACCTGAAGTGGATGCCTAAGTATTCCTATTGCCTGAGCCTCCATGCTCTCTATTGAACACTTCACCCGCCGTGTGTGAAGTCTGATGAGTGAGATGTTCTGAAAGTGAACTCAATGCTCCTAATTTCGATAAAATGGTCTGCTGCTGAAATGCAATAGGAACACCAGGGGAAGGAGGAGGAACAATAGGAGCAATTGGAGCATGTCGCTGAGGATCAACATGTGTTCCTAATCTATGTTGGGGCATGCCACGCCCAACTCCTTGAAATGACCTCATAGTTGGGTTTTAAACCCAACTCAAACTTTGCCCATAACTTTCTCAAAAAGTATAGGGGCACCTCAGAATTTCCATGTGGTGCACTATCAAACACCATCCACCATCTATCCCAAAAATGTGCAACTATTTGGAGGTGCCTACACCATAAAATTGAAATTCATTTTTTGGTGGGTGGAATTGGTTGATTAGTTTGGGGGTTAAAAAAATACTGGCACATGGCTTGTTTGGTAATTTTAAGGTCATTAATTTATTTATAAGACAATCCATCTGCATAGAATTGTCTCCTCTCTTCTCTCCATTGATGGAACCTATCTTGGTCCGCATCAATAGATCAAACATAATCGACAATAGTTTGCATTGTAGATGCAAACCATGCGAGATGGGGGGGGATTCTAGGCTCAGTTTTTATCAGATCTATATTTTCTTGAATCACCATAAGATTTTCCCTAATGCTCTCTCTCAACTGATCCTGATCTACTATAGGGGGTGGGGGGTTAGGAGGTGGAGGGTTTGGAGGCATGGGGTTTTCTTGTGGTGGTGGGTTTGGATCTATGGGATCTACAGGAATTTGTGGTTCAGGCATAAAATCCTCTATGTTAAATAGTGGATCCATGTGAATGTAACCAAATGGCAACTGCATGTTAAACAATTAAAAAATATTTATCAACAAACTAATTAAATAATGCATACAATTTGAAATAACTATTTAAAAATCACATTGAACATGCACAAATTCAAAATATAATTCATTTGAAGACCATTCGATTTATAACATTAAAAAATCCATAATGTTCATTAAAAATCCATAGCGTGTACACATTAAAGTTTATAATTAAGTTTGTAAGTTTTGAAAATTTCAAGTTAGTGGTTTACAATTTGAGTTTTGGGTAATGGGTTTGTGTTCATATTTTAGAATGTAGGGTTTAGTGTCTAGGGTTTTCTTGATTAATGATATGTGATTATGTATGGTTTGGAGTTTACATATAGTCAAAATATAGGTTTTATGGTTTAGAGTTGATAGATAGGATTATATGGCTCATGATGTATACATATAAGGTTGTAACTTGGAAAAGGATGTAGACATCTATTTCAAGGTTTGGGGATTTTGAACTATATATGTATATTAGAATAACAATAACCATTAAGATAGAAATTAATAAAATTGGTGCAAGAATAGAATCATGGTCTAGGGTGATTCCCTTAGAAATAGAAGTGCAATAGAGAATGGAAATGCTCTAGGTTATAGGAGAATTAAGGGTAAGAACATAGCACATGCATGGGAATGTGTGAGAAGTTAAACTATAGAGATAATTAGAAAAGTAGTATTATAATCTAGTAATTATTGATAGACAAGCATATTAAATATAAGGATGTTTAAACATATAATAATAGAAACATAGGAATCATGGTATTTGAAAAGGGGAAATGATAATAGGAGTTAGCATAGAACACAAAATATTGTTCATATGAGAGACATAAAAGGTATGAGAATTATATTATTTTAAGAATAAAATTATTAAACAATAGTATAGTATGAAACTAAAGGATGCAAATAAATTAAAATTATAGTGATTAAAAGTAATAAATGGAAGAATTAAGGAAGCCAAACTACTAATTCATGACATAATAGGGAAGGCATATAGTTGGGTTTTATCATAAATGCCTGATTATAAAGAGTTAAGAAGATTTATTTAAGGTTAAAATTTTATCAAAGAGGATACATGGTAACTTATGATTTGGAATTTAGGTTTCAATATCTAACCTATACTTTTGGTTCTAGGTATCTAATACTTAGGTAAAGAGGGAAATTCTCTATGATTTAGGGTGTAATGGGCAATATATATGCATGATATATTATTTTCAAGGATTTTTTAATATATATTGATTTAAATTGTATGCATGTGCATATGTATTTGTAAATGAATTTGTTGCATCCTCTTAAGTTGTGTTGTAGTAAGAACAAGTTGAACATATAGTGATATGTTGATCTAAACAACTTGAATATGTTTAAGAAAAAATTCAAGAACACATAGAAGAACAAGTTGAACAAGAACATGTTAAATAATAGATTAGAAAAACAATTGTTAGAGATGCAAAATTGGAGAATTCAGTTCAAGAAGACATTGCTAATAGATTTCTTTTTCAAGTTTAAGAAAAAAAATTTAATGGATATAAATGAGGAATTTTTTTTTAAATATGATTTCATCTAGGGATATGTTGCCTTATATTAGAATTTTTTAAATATATTTTTAATCAATAGATCCAAAAAACTTCGGTCCATGAGATCAAATATAGTTCATATAAAGTTTAAACAATATACATAAACCCAGGTTGACTTGATTATTCAAATAAATAGCACAATTTCTAATTGCAACCCTTGATTTCTAACTCTAAACCTTACCCTAACACTCACACTAATTCTAACTTGAACCATAGACCCTAATTATAACTTGAACCTTAATTTATTCTAACTTGAAGTCTAACCCTAATTGTATTTAAATCCTATCATAACCTTAGTTGTTCACACTAACGCTAAATGCATATAAACCTTTTAATCATAACCCTAATTAAATATTGATTGAATGTTTAACTCTCACCAAAAATTACAACCATAACCCTACTCCTAATTTAATTTTGACCCCAACGGGTTAGAACCCTACACCAGTTGAGCCCTAATTCTAACTCCAACCCTAACCTTGATCTTAAATTTTAATTCATAATCGTAATCCTAACCCTAACTTTAATAGAAATATAACCCTAACTCTAAACCTAGTTAAATATAAACCCTAACCTCAACCCTTACCCGAATATTTATTTTAGAACCCTAACCCTAATGAATTTTAACCCTAATTGAACTCCAACTTTAATTGAACCCTAAGTAGGTAATTGAATTCTAATATTAAACAAGTAAACCTAATCATAACCCTAATTGTAATTTTGAAATCTAACTATAATATATACATTCAAGTTTAACCCAAACCCTAATTGTACCCTAGCTTTAACCTAACTTTAACCTACAAATAAGGTTTTAGTTTATGTTTTAGGGTTTAGGTCCAAGGTTTAACTGTTTGGGTAAATTGGTTTTTAAGGACCAATGGTTTTTAGAACCTAGGGTTTAGGGTTTTGAAAATTTTAAATTAAATGTGTCGAATTTAGGTTTATTTTTTTTGGTTTTCGATTTAGAATTTTATGTTGTTTGTTTCATTGATGTTTTCGGTTAATTAAATGCAGTTTAAAAACTATAAAATATTAAATTAAACTAAACTAAACGAAAATAACTAAATAGCAATTATAAAACAAAAATGCAAGATATAATGCAAAAATATGGCAGAATTCAACCAACCTGGAGGTCGCTGAGGTCGATTGCATTGACGGGAGGAGGTGGCAGTGAAAATTTGAAAAAATTCATCCCTCTGAAATGCGTATGCGATTTGCTTCTCCTTCTAGCCCACTAAAATCGACAGTGAAAATGATTTTCACAGTCGCTTATTTAAAAAAATAAATAGTTCTTAGAAATGCGTACACGTTATGAATGCATACGCGTTATGAATGCATACATGTTATGAATGCGTACGCGTTTCATAACACGTACACATTTTAGGTTCGGGTACGCGAACCGTAACACATACGCGTTATGGATTATGGATCGGGTACCTGATCCATAACGCGTATGTGTTTTTCGAAAATACGTATGCGTTTCGTGTGAGAATTTTTTTTCTGGCCGAAACTTCCCCTCTTCGTGGACCCAACTTCTTGCACTTACCCCATGAGAACCATTTGTATCAGTTTGATGGCTTTGAGCCTTCATCAAGTTCATGTTTTGTTCCTCATGCTGATTCAATGAGCAAGCTTTGGCATGAAATATTTGGGCAATTGAACTATAGATATCTTCAGCAGATGCAAGCACATAACTTAATGGTTGGTCTTCCATATGGAAATACTATGTGAAGTTGTAAAAAGAGGGCATGAAAATATTGTTGAATATAATTTAATGCTTGTATTGTGATCCACATGGTGTTATCCAGTCTCTCTAGTATCGCTTGCAGTTTGGAAATAATATTTGGAGGGTTAAGTGTTTTCTTGGCCTACTCAGTATTTTGAGTTGCTTGCACCAAGTTTTTGTGGCGTGCACTGGTATGGGATTATGTGTAGATATAATATAGGTCCTGCTTATCTCCTGACTTGGACCACATTCAATTTCCCTTTCTTGCTAATGTTCTGGAGCCCTCATTATGGTCATTGCATATTTCATGTCATACATTTCATTTTGGTCGACAAGGAGAAACTTTTTGAAGCTTGCAGAAGGTATAAATGAAAGATCAAGTGTGTGATCAATGGAATTGAGTGTTCAATGTATATGCCAAAAGCAATGTGCTTAAGGAAGAAGAATGCGTGTGAATGTGTGAAGAAGTGTGTAAGTGAGTGTTGAAGGTAGTGAACCAAAAAACATAAGTGTATTAGTGAATGTTGAAGGCAGCGAGCCAAATATAAAAGAGTGTAAGGTGAGTGTTGAAGGAAATGAGTTAAAAGCAAAAGTGTATGAATAAATGTTGAAGGAATAAATGTGTGAGTGGAGTGTTGAAGGTAGTGAATTGGAAGCAACATAAGTGTTGTGTTGGTAGTTGATCATCTGATTCATTAAGTGTTGTTTTATGAGGTTGTATCATCTTCCACTAAGTGTTGTAATTGGCAGGGAGCTGTAAACTTCCTCTGGCTAAAATCATAAAATTATATTATAAATATTGTTTCATTTTGTGAGGCTCGATTTGGATAGTAGCTCCAAGCAACTTTCTCACTATGGTTTTTCCCTTGTTGGGTTTCCACGTAAATTTGGTGTTGTGGTTGAGTACTTGTGCTTTGAATGTTCTATCTAGTTAAGACAGTAATAAGTTTTGGTTGTTAAATTATTTGAGGGATATACTGATTCATCCCCCCTCTCATTATATCTTTGTGTTCTATCAATATCCTCCCATGGTCAATGCCATTTTTTCTTCTCTCAAGCCTCATGAATCAATTTCTTGGTGCTTCAAATTTGTGAGTTGTCATGCTTGGCTCCTATAGGCCAATCCTAGTGCACACACCTTTACATACCAAATCAAATGCCTTTACATAGTGGTATCCATCAGATGAAGGTTATGTGAAAGAGTTGTCTTTAAATATTGGATCATGAAGCGTGATATGCTATAATTCTTTGTAGTCTTTCTTATTTTCTATATTTTGGTTTACAAGAGTTGTCTTTTAAATATTGGATTATAAAGTGTGATTTCCTCTCTTGTAGATTTTTTCCATAGGTAATAATTCATAAATAATAAAAATATGTCTTTACATAGTGGTATCCAAATACATGACATCCATCTTATATGTAGGTTATACGAAAAATCATTTATATTTAACATATGTTTATATGCGACCTTATCGACCAATTTTTTTTTCATCTTTTCCTTCAAATATTTGTTTCTCTTTATATTGAATCCTTTGAGTAAAATAACCCACTTTTATGTGTAGGAAAAAGACTTATTTATATTAATATCTAAATGATAATTCCTCGAAGATATCATCTAAATGTTTATCTTTATTAAAAAAAAAATCAAGCAAATACACACTACAAAATAATCTCTCTCTGCATTTTTACATAAATTTCTCTCATTTATACTCAATGGATATTCTCGTGCACGTCAACTGTGTTACCCAAATTTTGCAATAATTCATAAAAAGCATCCACAACTCTCCTTTCCTCGCCCAGCGCTAACATTCCCCCATCTCCACGATCAACATCTGGCATTCCATTGTGAAGAGAGGAGGAAGATGTCCACAGTTCGAACTCAACTTCCCTTCCCACAGAGGAAGATTGGGTGAAAACGCCTATACATACCCATTTTCCTTCTTTCACCTTCGTACGAGGGAAGAGTCCACAATTCGTCCAAAAAGTTCGATAGATGTTATCGGAAGCAGAATTTATACCAAAGCACACGATCGCTGCCTCGTTTGAGGAACGCCTCTCCGAAAAGGTAAAAGTCTTCTCCAGTCCGCACGAGTCAACCAAAGTGAGACCGGGAAAGGTCCAAAACTTCACGATCGCCTCTACGCCAGGCGCTGCCCACATTATACATTCGGATGGCTGTTTCTGCAATAAGTATACAATATCATCAACAAATAGACACTTACTACATATTAATAATTATAACTATTTAAAAAAATTTATTACATTCGGATGGGAAGGTTCAAATCCTGATATTTGACATGCTGCTGAGAGCGAGATTCTCCTCAAACTCTCCATATGCTTCGGAGTTTGTATAACTGGCAATTCCCTCCAAGTATTTGTTATCAACATCTCCAATGACCTGCAATTTTCTAGCCCTTCTATTTTCTTAAGCTCCCCACACTCCCATATAACCAGTTGCTTTAGCTCTACCAGACCACAATTACTGTTTATGCTTTTCAGATTTGGACAACCGACCAAATATAAACCCTCGACTGATATTGGCAAGCTATCGATCTCTAATAAGTGGTGACAGAGGCCAAGTGTTATATTTTCCAGGCTGGGGCAACATTGTTGAGAGATTGAAATCCTGGACACAGGACAACGCCATAGTGTTAAATATCTGAGGCTACACAATGAAGAAGGAAAACACCCCGACTGGATAACCAATTCTGTGAGGGCGCAGCGGTCAATCTTGAGATATTGAAGGCTCGTAAGCTGCGCAAGTGTTTCTGACAGGAAGGTGAGCTCGGAGCATTCTCTGAAATGTAGGTCCTGCAGATTTGTCAAATTGCCGAACTCCCTAGGCAGGGATTTTAGCTTACAACATCGATTTAATTCAAGGTGCTACAGCTATTGGAGACTGCAAAACTCTTCCGATAGATCTTCGATCCCACTGCATTCTGTCAAATATAGATGCCGCAAATTTGTCAAATCGCCGAACTTGGCAGGCAACGATTTTAACTTGTGGCATCCACTTAACTCGAGGTACTCCAGCGATTGCAGACGACAAAACTCTTCTGGTAGAGCTTCGATAGGAGCTCCATTGGAGTCAAAGGATATCCTTTTCAAATTCTTTAGAAATCTTATTGACCTCGGAAATCTCTCGAAACTTCCAGCATGAATAATTTTCAGCTCTCTCAACTGAACAGGAGGTTGCAGCCACGTGCTTTTTTAATTAGGCAAGACCGTTCAACAAGTGTAAGAGAATTAATGACTGGCTGCATAGATAACAGTTAAGAAAAGAAATATGCTTACATCGCTCCACAGTTGTTCCAATTTGGAAGCCTCGCGAAGCTCTAAAAATCTCTACTTCTTCAACGAAGTCCATGACTGAAGAGCTGTATGCGAAAAGTTGACCCATCGCAGCCAGATAAGACCTGCAGCTAGTGTTGCTAATTCTTCTGTAAAATAATTATTTTTAACATCGAGGATTTCTAATCCCAGCTTCCGCTTAGACCTTCTATCTGATCCTCTCACAAGCTCCATACACTCTTCATAAAACTCATCTGTTTCAACTTTAATTCCCCGAATCAGCACGCTTTCCTAAATGGAAAATTATAAAAAGCAGTGATCTTATAAAAAATGATTAACGTAAGAACAACATTTCCTTATTGAAATATTGGATACCATATAAAACATGATATTAAACTCAGTACTCACCTGCCCCTGTTTCTCAATGTGGGTAATTTGCTGGGATGACCAAAGGCGATACGGTGACCATGTCTTAGTAATTTCCTTTCCCAAGTCCCTAACCTGATCGTGCATTCTTATGCAGTTTGTCCCATCTACCTCAACTAAACACTTATTCACCAGTGTTACCAAACTACAAAGCACACTCCATCTGGACCCATCCCACACTACGATGGCCGAATGTGTTTCTGTTCCTATAAAGAAACAAGAGCAACTTTGTTCTCTATGTTAGATAGCAACTTTGTTAACATTAAGATGATTCTCAAATTCCTCTTTTTAATGGAGTGAAATTTGACAGAGCATGATAAATAGAAAATTAGGGACCAGCAGAGATTACTATTTATGGAGAATGGACTTGGTGTTCATTATCAAATTAAAGTATCTTAAATATGTTGTTTTCTTAATAATATTGTACTCATCTATTAGTTTCATAAAATCAATGACACCTACCATGCACAACTAACTTCATTCTAACTTTTCAGTTTTCAAAATAGAAGAATTCATAATTTTATTATAGAAGGGAAGGCAGTGAGAATGCAATTTTCACAATATCATAAACCTTGTCATACATTAGGCATGGTGGATGTGAATTAGAGACATCTATGTGGGAAGATAAAATCAATCCCTAAATAATTTTGTTTAGATTATTTAACTACTACAAGGAGAGTCCATAAGGAAGGACAACCAATCAACAATATATATGAATTTAAGTAATACAAACTAACTTCAAAGCAAGCTATCCGTTTCCATGTTAGCATCAGAGGTAATAGTTGATTGGTATTAGCATCGGAGATAATAGTTGATTGGTATTCAACCAAGATTTAGCTCTTTGGCAAAAAGATCAAGGAGAAACATATCACTATAGTAAAAATGGAGGTTTGTTAAATTTGTATCTGTTATGTCAACATTACTATATATTTTGAGTTTAAATAAAAATTGTGTTCTCAAGGTAAGCAAGACAGGGGAGTGCATATCAGCATTCACCACTTCGAGTTTCTAAGCAAATTAGTCATTTCTATATTATTTAGAGTGAGTATCTGATTGCAACTTACCAAAATGTATTTCCTTTTTAAAACAAAGATTAAGAAAGACAACACACTACATTTCTAAGTGCTTCATTTCCAATCAAAAGTCAATCAATTCCCTCAGTAATCTTTTTATCAAGCACATTGAATTTGAAATCTTAGAAGAATAAATGATGGATTATGTTGATGAAATGCTTTGATTCCAATCAAACATTGACTTTGTTTTTCAATAAGAAAGAGTTTTCTACTCATTGGTTGACATAATTTTTGGGTTGACATGTTTTGCATATGTATTTTTTTAAATGAACTTTATTAAAGAAATCAACTTATATATAATTCTCTATCGATATAACCATTACACCCCTCTAATAAAAATATTAATTTACACTTATCATATAATTACGATGGACATTCTCTCATGAATGTCCAACTGCCTTACCCAAATGTTGCAATAATTCATAAAAAGCATCCACAACTCTCTTTTCCTCCCCCATCGCTGACATTCCCGTCTCCACAATCAAAATCTGACTTTCCATTGTGAAGAGAGGAGGAAGATGTCCATAGTTCGAATTGAACTTCCCTTCCCACAAGGGAAGATTGGGTGAAAACGCCTATACATACCCATTTTCCTTCTTTCACCTTCGTCTGAGGGCAGCGTACACAATCCTTCCGCAAATTTGGATGGATGATATCGAAAACAGAATTTAGACCAAAGCACACGATCACTGCCTCGTTAGATGAAAGCCCCTCTGAAAAGGTAAAAGTCTTCTCCAGTCCTCGTGAGTCAACCAAAGTGAGACCAGGAAAGGTACAAGACTTCACAATCACCTCCACGCCAGGCGCTGCCCACATTATACATTCTGATGGCTCTTTCTGTTGAATATAATTTGCAGAATTAAGTGAAAAAGAAATTGCAAAAAATAAAAGATTAACAACAATCACAAAACAAGAACACTAGATTTATCGTGGTTCACCATTAATTTAATGGCTACGTCCACACTCAGGGATTATCTCTTATTATTATCAAATTCTGAATTAATTACATACTCAGCCAGCAACTGTATTTATAAATCAATCTCCACTCCAATAATTGGAAAAATCCATTCAAAACAGACAACTTCTAAATTGGCAAACACATGCCAATAGAAGTTATTTCAAAGAAAGAAACTGTTTCAAATTGTGAGAGAAACTTGCTAATTTGGGCTTCACAGAACCCAACAATCTCCCACTTGAAGACCAAATTGCTGCTCAGAGATATCCCCTCTATTTCCAATCATTACTTTGAAAACTCCACAGGCCTATCCCTAGGCCTGCCAATCTTAAGCATCTTATCAAATTGCTCATCCGCCCCTTCATAGATTCCCGTATCAACATCTTCTAAATCAACCTTCCAATGCTCTGCTTCCAATTTTGCAGTCATGTACCCTATGCTAGCAACGGTGACTAATGCCTGGATATCAAAGTTCTTTGGTGCTAAAAGGTAAATAAAAATTAAAAAATAGAAAATCAAGAACAAAACAATTTGAACAATTCCACCAAATTCACTGCCAACTTTGACAGCAGTCTTCTTAAATTTAGCTGCACCATCTTTCATATTGGTTGACATATTTCCAAATGTACAAGTGTTGCTACCAGCACCATTACAAACTGATTCCAAACTTTCACTCCGATCACCATTACAAACGGTCTCATCTTTGATCACCTTCAAATTGTCACTATCACTGCCATTAATTTCATTTGCCCCATGTTCTATGGCATCAATCTGCTCACCATCATCTAACTGATCCCCAAAACTGTCAATGTCAAACATACTAAGAAAATTATTAATAATAGAATCAGTTTCAGAATCTAATTGATCCAAAGACCTTTGCTTGGTAGTCAATAATGACGAATCCAAAGTAGGATGAACAACTCCCACTTCAGCGTGACTCTCTATGACATACAAGGTGCCTAATTTGCTACCCCTTGCAATTACCAAGGCCCCCTTTTTAACCTTGCATTTATTTGATTCAAAACTAATCTCACAACCTTGAGAACCCAATTGTCCAGCCGAGATTACATTTTGTTTAAGCTGGGGAACATATCTAACATCATGTAACAACCAAGTATAACCATTTTTCAATTTTAATGAAATATCCCCTTTTCCAACAACATCACAAGATTCATTGTTACTAAGAGAAACCTTACCAAAATCACTGCTTTGTAGATTTTTGAAATACTCCTTGCATGGAGTGACATGAAAGGATGAACCTAAATCAAGCACCCAAACATTAGTTGGAATTTCTTCTTCGGTTAAAATAAGAACATTTGCATCTTCTTGATATGCTGTGTTGGCTTCATTATTGATCACATTATCTTGTGCCCTTTTATAGTTCCAACAGTTCTTTTTTATGTGACCCGGTTTGCCACAAAACCAACAATCATTGTTTCTTCCCCTGGACTTCGATCTTCCTTTGTTGCTATTTCTGCCTTTATCTTGACCCCTTCCTCTATTGTCAATACTTACAGCAGTCAAGGCATCACCAGATGAGGGCTCTTGATTTTTCCTCCTCATGTCTTCACTGAGAAGTGTGGCTGCAACATCATCAAATTTCAATTTGCTTTTGGTAGCCACCGAAGTGCTCACTACCATCACCACACCTTCCCAACTATTTGGTAAAGAACACAGTAATAAAATAGCTTTGATTTCATCATCCAAATTAATGCCTACAGAAATCAACTGGGTGACTAATGTATTAAATTCATTTAAATGATTTGACATAATCCCTCCTTCTCGCATTTTTAAATTATACATTTTTTTCATAATAAATACCTTATTGGAAGCAGATGCCATCTCATACATTGAAGACAGTTTGTCCCACAACTCCTGTGTAGTCTTCTCTGCAAAGACATTAAATAAAACATTACTGGACAATGAAAGGAAAATTGTAGCTCTTGCCTTTTTGTCCAACTTCTCCCAATCTTCATTAGATAAAGATCCTTGCCCTTTGGCTTTGCCAACCAATGCATTCGAAAGGTCTTGCTTGATAAGCAATGATTCCATCTGCACTTTCCAGAGACCGAAATTTTGTCCTGCAAACTTTTCTATTTTCCACTTGTCTGCATCTTCCATGGCTGCAAAAGTTCTTCACAATTTCCTACACCAAATTTCTCCAACCTGCTCTGATACCAATTGTTGAATATAATTTGCAGAATTAAGTGAAAAAAAAATTGCAGAAAATAAAAGATTAACAACAATCACAAAACAAGAACACCAGATTTATCGTGGTTCACCATTAATTTAATGGCTACGTCCACACTCAGGGATTATCTCTTATTATTATCAAATTCTGAATTAATTACATACTCAGCCAATAGCTGTATTTATAAATCAATCACCACTCCAATAATTGGAAAAATCCATTCAAAACAGACAACTTCTAAATTGGCAAACACATGCCAATAGAAGTTATTTCAAAGAAAGAAACTGTTTCAAATTGTGAGAGAAACTTGCTAATTTGGGCTTCATAGAACCCAACACTTTCTGCAATAAGCATACTATATAATCAACCAGTAAACACTTATTACATTATAATAAGTTTAACTACCTAAAAACTTTTATTACATTCTGATGGCGAGGTTCAAATCCTGATATGTGACATGGTTCTGAGGACGAGAATCTCCTCAAACTCTCCATATGCTTCGGACTTTGTATAATTGGCAACTTCCTCCAAGTATTTGTTATCAACATCTCCAATGACCTACAATTTTCTAACCCTTCTATTTTTTTAAGCTCCCCACACTCCCATACAACCAGTTGCTTTAGCTCTACCAGATCACAATTACTGTTTATGATTTTCAGATTTGGACAACTGATCAAATTAAAGCTCTCGACTAATATTGGCAAGCTATCGATCTCTACTAAGTGGTGATTGAAGCCAAGTGATATATTTTCCAGGCTGGGGCAACATTGTTGAGAGATTGATATCCTGGACACAGGACAACCCCATAGTATTAAAAATCTGAGGCTACACAATGAAGAAGGAAAACACCCCGACTGGATAACCAATTCTGTGAGAGCACAGCGGTCAATCTTGAGATATTGAAGGCTGGTAAGCTACGTAAATGTTTCTGATAGGAAGGTGAGCTCAGAGCATTCTCTGAAATATAGGCCCTACAGATTTGTCAAATTGCTGAACTTCCTAAGCAGGGATTTCAGCGTAGAACATCCATTTAAATCAAGGTGCTGCAGCGATTGGAGACTGCAAAACTCTTCCGGTAGATCTTAGATCCCACTGCAATCTGTCAAATATAGATGCCGCAAATTTGTCAAATTGCCAAACTTGGCAGGCAACGATTTTAACTTGTGGCATCCACTTAACTCGAGGTGCTCCAGCGATTGCAGACGACAAAACTCTTCTGGTAGAACTTCGATAGGAGCTCCATTGGAGTCAAAGGATATCCTTTTCAAATGCTTTAGAAATCCTATTGACCTCGGAAATCTCTCGAAACTTCCAGCATGAATAATTTTCAGCTCTCTCAACTGAACAGGAGGCTGCAGCCACATTCTTTTTTAATTAGGCAAGACCGTTCAACAAGTGTAAAGAGATTTAATGACTGACTGCATAAATAACAAATAAGAAAAGAAAGATACTTACATCGGCAGTCTCGCTCCATAGTTGTTCCAATTTGGAAGCCTCACGAAGCTCTAAAAATCTCAACTTCTTCAACGAAGTCCATGACTGAAGAGCTGTATGCGGAAAGTTGACCCATCGCAGCCAGATAAGACCTACAACTAGTGTTGCTAATTCTTCTGTAAAATAATTGTTTTTAACATCGAGGATTTCTAATCCCAGCTTCCGCTTAGACCTTCTATCTGATCCTCTCACAAGCTCCATACACTCTTCATAAAACTCATCTGTTTCCACTTTAATTCCCCGAATCAGCACGCTTTCCTAAATGGAAAATTATAAAAAGCAGTGAGAAAAAGTAGTGAGCTTATAAAAAACGATTAACGTACGAACAACATTTCCTTATTGAAATATTGGATAACATGATATTAAACTCATCTGCCCCTATTTCTCAATGTGGGTAATTTGCTGGGATGACCAAAGGCGATACGGTGACCATGTCTTTGTAATTTCCTTTCCCAAGTCCCTAAGTTGATCGTGCATTCTTATGCAGTTTCTCCCGTCTACCTCAACTAAACACTTATTCACCAGTGTTACCAAACTACACAGCCCATTCCATCCGGACCCATCCCACACCGTGATGGCTGAATGTGTTTCTGTTCCTATAAAGAAACAAGATATATCTAAAAATATTTCTTTGTCTTCCTCATCTAGTGCATCAAAGCTCACTTTGAGTATGTTTTTAATGTCTTCGGGCAATAATCTGGAGACCTTATTTAATTGAGCTTCCCAATATTCCTTCGACTTTCCATGCACAAGTCCTCTTAATACCTTAAGAGATATGGGTAAACCCTTGCAGACTTCTAAAAACTCTTTAATAAGATATTCAAAAAAATTCATTGGAGAGGGTTGTAGGAAAGCATGCCAGCAAAAGAGTTCGATGGCATGTTCGAGTTTTAATTTTTTCATTTTGTAAATTGAATTAGAAGAGATTCCCCAGGATGTTAGAATGTCAACATCTCGACTTGTAATCACAATCACACTACCCTTTCTAATATTGTCTTTTATTGGCAATAGAGAATCTAATTGATCTAGATGATCTACATCATCCAAGATAATAAATACCTGAACATATTTCAAATGTTCTGCTAGAATCATTTTTCCTTCTTCTACATTATCAAATGATACATCTTTCGAGCCACCAAGATCTTGAAACATTTTTTTCTGCTTTTCATGCAAGTTTTTAGCTAATGTGTCTCACACATTGTAAACAAAACTGCATCTATAGATAGAGACTATTTTCTTGTTGTAATATTCTTTTGCCAATGTGGTTTTTCCACATCCACCCATACCAATGATCCCCACAATTTTTACCTTTTCAAATGTTTCCAAGACACTTCTTTCAAAGTCTTGTACCGTTTCATCAAGAACCACAGGATGTTTGGCTACCACCAATGAAATCTTTCTTCGGTGCTTTAGTATGTAGTTTACAATATTCTTTAACATTCCTTCATCACTATACAATTCAAAATAATAAAAAAATTCATCCAAATTAGTTTTCTCTAAAATAAATCTTAAACTTAAATTAATACCATTTAATCAACATAATTTTTACTAATAGACAAATATCAATTATTAATATAAAGTGAAAAGATGTAATTAAAAATAAAAATAATTACATGTTTTACATACAAGCAATGCTAAAGAAAAAGTATTAAGTCACATAACATGTATCAATATGCCCTTTCACAAAGACTCGTAGATTACCAAATAAGAATGAGTAAAGAAAACAAATCAAAGATCAATAAGCTCAAATGAATTCTATTGTAGAAAATAAAACTTTTTCAAGTGCTAAAATGTCTAGCATATCAACTAAAATGTGTAAAAATCAGAAATTGAATAAAAGATACATGTGACTTAATCTAGAAAAATTACATGGATGTATAAGAAGAAGAAAATTACCTCCTTATACATAAAAAAGTTAAAAATGTTGTTCACATCTTAAAAATACTATTCATGGCTTAGAAGCACTATTCACAACCTAAAAGCAATGTTCTAAAAACTATATTCATGTCAAAATGTATTATTCATGTTGAAAGCATTGTTCATTGATAGAAACACTATTCACGTTGAAATCACTATTTATTGACAAAATCACTATTCACAAGATTATATGACCTCAAAAAAGTTGTCCCAAATACTCATAAGTCCAAATATGGCATGATTTATATGGATGTAAGTGTTTTGACATCTTTTAAGCATGATGGTGAGGTCCTTTTTGCACCAAGATGCATCAATTACAACCTCATGGTCAAAAACCTTAAAATTTAGATAAGAGAATTACAAATTTGGAGCCATGATACCATGTTAGAGATGATATGTAGCTTCATAGAAGCTAGGATCAACTACAATAATTCTTGTAGAATAGAGTAACATCTAATAGCTAAAACCAAAGAAAAAGTTGCAAAAAATATGTATATTGGCACATTCATTCGTTTATTCCATTATTCACTAATAAAAAATACAAAAAGATATACATCCCCATTTTCCAAGAACATATAAAGTTGAAAAGAAATCTAAAATCTAATGATCTACATGTTACAAGATTGAAAAACTAAAAATAGAAAGAAAAAAAAATCCTAAATAAAACTCTCTAATTAACTTATGGTAATGTGTGAATATTAGTTTCACACCAACATAATTAAACAATAATATTTGAAATTTTCAATAGATCATAGAGAGAACAATCAAAAGTATTAATTAGAGCATACTAGAAATACTTTTAGAGAATTTATGTCAACACCACCATTCTAAGTCCACTGCATGAATGTATGTTGTCTACACGCCTTGTGTAATATTGTTAAATCAACTTGTCTTTGGGTTTGACTAAGGAGACCATAACTCTTATAAGTCAACATATTCCTTGAGGGTGTTTATAAAGATTGCCAATTCCTTACACAATTCAAACAACAAGAAAATGAGGCAAATAGCTTTTAAAAACTTGTATAGTCCTAGAATAGATATGCAAGCATTAAAGCAAATTTGTATGCTAGAACAATTCTACATTCATGAAGGCTAGTTCCATAGTTGTGGACCTACCCCAATCAATAGAGTAGTCAATTTTTTGAGATCTAGCTAGTTGTCACATCCTATTCTACGAAGTCCTATGAAGTCCTAAAAATTTGATTATATGAGTAGATTCCTTACATCTATGACACCATTTCTCTATGAATGATAATCAAACTAATATTAAAATAAATTTATTTAATTTTAGTTATTTCAATCACGAATCCTACCTCTTTTATCAAAACTAATCTATTACATAATTTATTTAGTTTAATTTATTAATCTAAATAAATGATGGGAAACCATTTATTCTTAACAAAATGTGAAGTAGCTAATAAAAAATAGTATCAATCTTATGAATGAAATAAAACTAACACTTGCACCTAAAGGAGTTTCAAGGATTATGTCGATAGAAAACTATATGTATATTAATATGTTAGAGAGTGTGTGTTTGTGCATGGGTCTGTATGGATGCCATGTGCTGCAAATTCTAGTTGTATGTGGCTGGATTAAACAATTAATAATAAGTGCTAAATACTAGAATAAAGTAAGCTTAGACAAATCTAGATTTTTTCCTTAATGAAATTAAGTATTATCTAATTTTGAAATATTTGCAGATAGATTTAAAACATAAAACAATGCAAATAAAAAATTGAAAGTTGCCATCAAATTGACAAAAAAAAGTTGCAATGGAAATAGAATGTTCCCATTCAGTTGGAAAATCAATATTTATCCGGCTTTTACGTGATAAGTGAGATTTTGGAGGCTTTCACCTGATATTTTAGAGGCTTTTACCATTAAATGACAGCTAGTTTACCATTAAATAGCTGCTAAAACTTGTTTTCTAATGACTCAATAGTGGTTTGCAGACTTGAGACTTGTTTCAGGCTCAAATCTCACAATATATGTAGCCTATCAACTAATTAATGAAATGTTTTCCAATAAATATACAGGAAGGAAAACTTTAAATCAGAATTCGATTTGATAAAAATATTTCCAATCTATGTAATAAAGAGAAGAGATTCCATTGTAGAACAACTACATTGTATTCTGATATGTAATATATCATAATATTGATAAAAGGAAGGCAGTATTCAATACTTACTCCTCATTCTTGAGGATGGAGCCTTTAACATATGAAATCTCTTGCAGTGCCAATCTCTAATCCTCAAGAGTTTCTGAAGTATATTTGGCCTTAGCTTTATGCTCAGAAAATGCTTTAGCATAGATTCCTTTTCCTTTACAAATCCAATGGATATCACTGGGATCAACATTGTAGAACACAGGAATAATTTTCTTAGAAGTTTTGAGCATAAATGATAGCTCGGTCAAACACCAAGTGGATTCTGCATATCTGGGTGAAAGTATAGCAATATGAAGGAAAGAAGTATTCATGGCATCTTGTATTTGAGATGGTATAGAATCCCCGATTTCAAGCTCTGATTCATCTAAGAAAACTTCAAGTCCCATGAGTTTGAGGGTACAGTAGATAGAGGAGGCCAGCGTTTGCTTGGTGTCAGGGCCACGATGGTTTATGAATACATCATAGGACACCTTTTTTCTTGGAGTTGAAGACGATGCAGAAGCGGATGGCGGCATAATTTTGTCAAAAGCGCTTCTTATCTCATTCGTCGTTGTCATGGAATTAAATTGAAGAGGAACTGAAACAAACGCGGGGGTAGAAAGGAAAGACATAGTGAGTGAAGAGATAAAAAGTAGTATAAATAATGTGCGAATGCGCACAGATTTCCTTCAACCCGGACCCCTCAACTTTCCTAACACGGTTTTGAAAATGCATTCAAAGTATGCATAAATTATTGGTTTAAAGTCCGAAATGGTAGGTAAAAGAGAAGACTTTTGTTTATTGTTCATGGACTTTGAAGGGCATTAAATTTGAATCTTTTAGATTTTCTTTGCATATAGGTATCTAGTGTGCAAACAATTGATAATTTTTAAAGAGTCAAAAGTGTTTTATGAACAATTTGACTTTTTTTTTTTTACATTCAATAGGGTTTAAGTCTAGGTCAATTCTTTGTGAATAATTCAATATTTTTTTATTTTTTTTCATGGAGGTCATCCACAAATTTTTCTTTGCATATGATGATTTTTTTTCAATCAATTTATCGATATAGGTACCTAGTGTGCGAACAATTGATAATTTTTAAAGAGTCAAAAGTGTTTTATGAACAATTTGACTTTATTTTTTTATATTCAATAGGGAAGTCTGGGTCAATTCTTTGTGAATAATTCAATATTATTTTATTTTTTTTCATGGAGGTCATCCACAAATTTTTCTTTTCTTACGATGATTTTTTTTTTCAATCAATCTGTCGATATAGGTATCTAGTGTGCAAACAATTGATAATTTTAAAGAGTCAAAAGTGTTTTATGAAAAATTTGTCTTTATTCTTTTACATTCAATAGGGCTTAAGTCTGGGTTAGTTCTTTGTGAATAATTCGATATTTTTTATTTTTTACTTTTTTTTTTATGGAGGTCATCCACAAATTATTTGTAGCTACCCAATATGGAAGCATGAGCGCATGAGCCTTCTTGGGATGAACCTCTTCGACTAAAAGCCAAGGACTGAGGGGTTTCCATTCCACCAAATTCGCCTGGGGCACGATCCCGACCTTGTCTCTTATGATGTCGAAGTCTTACACTCAACAAGACTTGATCTTTGGTGGGATCATTTAGAACCTTTCAACTTCACTAGTAGACCAAAAGCCCATTGACAATAAATCAATATTTTTATAGATGATTTATAGATGACATCAATTTTTTTTCTAAATTTTAATCATATAAATTAAATTTTTAAATTTCAATATTTATTATTAATTTTTTTAAATGATTGAAAAAATACCATTAAACTTAAAGATAAATCTTTTATATATATAAAAAAACCATGATTTACCAATTTTCTTATCATTTAATTAGCTAGAAAGATTCCCCATACAAAGGATGGAGTGCACACAATTTTTTTGTAAAATAATATACGGGAAGGTTTACATGTACTATGAGCTCCATAGAATTGAGCTCCACTTTGCATGTTTGGAAATTGGTGGTAAATCCAAGATTAAAACCATTGGACATAAATGTGTGTAAATATGTTGAAGTAGGGAAATAAGATAACAAGAGTTAAAAAGCCTTTCGAGTGTGGAAGAAATGATAATGTGATCCTAGAAAAGCTAAAAATCAAATATTTAATAATGAATGTTTGAGAGTTTTTTCAAATTGTATTTGATAGAAGTTATTAATTTATATTGTAAAAAGAATTTAAAATTTTTGTTAATTATTTTGAGATAAATGATATGTATTTTTCATTTATTAACATTAAAAATAAAATAAATAGAAAAGGAAGTTTTTTAGTTTGATAATATAAATATTAATAATTAGAAATCATACTTGATGTGTAATGGATATGTCGATAGGAACTTTTATTTTATGTACTATTATGAGTAATCATGAAACTTGAAAGAAACATTTTTTAATGTAACATACTATACAAAAGGGCATAGAACAAGGAGTTGAAGTTAAAAATTATTATTATGACCCCATAAATAGGTCTAGAGGACAAATAAATATTAGTGAGTCAAGATATAAACAGGATCTCAATTCTCCTAGAGAACACACATGACATAATTGGGTGCAAAAACCCCAATACACTTCATTAATGTAAAGTTTGGGTTTACAAAAACTCAAACCTTTCAAATTTGAAATACACTTTTAATAGGTGAAATCTATACTTAAGGCTTTAAAATCGAATGAGTTTGGACCAGCTATGGTTTATGAATACATGGCTTAAAGATCTTGGACGCAAGCTTAATATAAAGTTTGACCAAAAATGCTTCCAAAGTTGAAATCTATGAGGCATTCAAATAAAATGAGAGTAGGTCTACTATGGTCTATGAATTCATGGCTTTAATATCTTGAACATAAAAATAATAAAAACTTTGACCTAAGATTCTTTTGAGTCCACCCAACATCTCCCTAAACCGCCAAGCTTGACAATGTTAAATATAAGGTGGCATAATCAAGGTTAATATGATATTCCAAATTTGAAAGGAAAATATGAAACATTGAACTTGAAAGGACAACCAAATCTAACCTAATGAAAAATTATTAGATTTGGAAGAACTCTAGATACCTAACATTTTAAAATTCTTGAACATGATAAATTGAGTAAACTATGACTCACAAAATTAAACCTCTATTAAGAAAAATCTAAGGATTTTCATGTTTTTGCTTCTTGTACTAAGAGTAAATTATCATTAACCTTGTAAATTCTATGCATATTTATGTGTTTCCAACACTCTTGGAAGGTGTACTTAGACACCTAGGGTGTAGTTGGAGAAATAATTGGTAATTTTGATTCTCCTAGAATCCTAATATTAGTTGTTATATGCATTTATGAGGGAGGTGGAACACTATACAAGTAGTCATATATTTGAATTTGGACTCACTACATACCATTTCCAAATTCTAGGCAATAGGATTGATGAGTCGAGAATCTTGTGATAATGAATGAGACCCACATGCATTGTCTTATCCATAATGGAAAACTACACTTCAAGATGTTCAAACCATCGAGAAGTTATGAGTAAAAGATTCCTTTATGATTACATATTATATTTGAGGATACATTGATTATACACATGATATCCATGTGAAGTCAATGATTATGTTTAGTATTCTTGAAAGATGTTCTCCAAGGTGGGCATGGCATTTTTTCATGATACCATAGTTTTGGTATCCATTATTTTAGGTAAATAACTTATTTTCTTACCTCTCTATTTGCATATATATTGGATGTATGACATAATAGTTTATTATCATATTGTATAAGTACACGTGGTATCCTAAGAATATTGTTAGTGTAAAGTAAAGTGTGTTGATATTGTATCTTGTTCATTGAAGATTAATACATATGTGTCCTCTTTCTCCTATGGAGTTTTTCTTGAAAGGGGTTCTCCACATAAATCTATTGTTATATGTTGCAACTTCATGGTTTTTTTATTTTATTTATTTTTTGATATATTCATCTACACACAATCTTTTATAGTAATCCAATGTTACAAAATTAAATTTTAGATTTATATAATCTTTAAGAAACATTATTGTAGCAGTTTCACTTTGTTTTTCAACATCTGGGATTAGAGCTAGAGTTTTGTACAAAGGAGGACACCTTTTTGGAAAGTCTTAAAATATTTTTGGTTGTAATGAGAGCTTTTGATTTGTGTGGTTCTATAAATTTAGGAAGGATTGAAAACCATGGCCTCCACATCTCATTCACATATTGATAAATTCAATAATACCAGATATGAGTTATGGAAGGTGAAGATGAAATATTTTCTTGAAGAAAGAGACCAGCGGAGAGAAGTTGAAAAAGATACAAAGCCATTTTAAATTTCTAATGAAGATTGGTTAAAGTTGAACAAGAAGGAATGATGAACCATTTGGTTGTGCCTTATAGATTATATCCCCTTGAATGTGATACCATTACATAAAAGACATTAGGAGGATAGGTGATATTTATTAAACTAAAATTATCAATAAATTATATCTAAAAAAGAAATTATATTCTTTAAAAATAAAAGATGGTGGTTCATTTTTAGATCATTTAATTATATTTAAGTATATTATGAGCCAACTAGTTTCTATACATATTAATATGAAAGAAGAAAATAATTGTATCTTGTTGCTTTGTTCTTTACCTAATACTTAGAAAAATTGAATCATTGTGATTAGTGGTGGTGGGGTGGAGATAAAGCTCTCATTGCTACTTTTAATTTTATTGATATTAGAAGAAAAAATATGAATGATTTCCTACATGTTTGGGGAAGGTCTAAGGACAAAGGGGGTAAAAATGAAATAAGAAGAAAGATATGTTGAAACCAAAATGACAATAAAAAAATCCAAGGTAGAGTAGAGTTAAGCATTAGAACCATGGGAAGAGAGAGCATGTAAATAAGAAATATAGAAAAAATCTTACAATTCATCAACAAAGAAATCTTGCTTTGGTATTTCTACTAACACTATTATTGATGATGCTAAGCTCATTGATTTAGATTGCTCTACCATATGAATACACACAAGGAGTCATTTTAAACTTAAATAGCTTATGATGAAGGAATTTTTATCCTTGGTGACAATAATATTTAGTAGATTGTTGGTAGTCAAAATGTGCAGTTGTGTTTTAGTGACGGGAGAGTTAAAACCATTAATATTTTTTTGTATAAGGACTTATTAGAAATTACATTTTTTATCCAAGTTAAATGATTTTGGAGCACACATTTTATATTTGATATATTTTATTGCAATTTGGTGAGAGGAAACTTGGTAGTAGCTAAAAGATCTAAAGATTGGGACCTTGTTTAAGTTGAATTCCTCCATATTTTATATCTCTAACAATATAGTTGAAAAGGCTAAAAATGTGCATGTATGCTTTGGAACCAATATGTGTGGCCCCACCTATAGATGGGCATGATATATATGCATGAAGGATCAAATAAAATCTTTAACATAATATTAGATATTGTATAGTATGCGGATAATAATGGAATTTTAAGTGTAGTTGAAGAGGAACTAAAATTACATGGTAATGGAAGAGAAATGCATGTGTCATTTAATGAAGGAATAAAAGGTTTTTGTATTAAATAAATACACTTATATAATAAAGAATAAAATTATAATATAGATTCCAAATAAATATACACAATTGGTGTTATACCAAAGGAATGGGATGGGAAAACCAATTTTGAAGGAGACATATTATTGGATATTAATAACTCCCCAATAGAGATGGATGAAGTCGTAGAATCAAGTGCCTAGAAAGAACCATAAAATATAAAAAAATATTATACCTTAGGAGAATATTTATGGTTGGAAAGATCACCAAAATAATATAAATAGTTGATTCAAATAAAACCAACCCACCACAAAGTAAGAGACTAAATTACATTCAAAGAGGAATATAACATGTTAAGTTACCCCAATATTCTGGAGTAGAGGACTTTCTATATTATATTTAATAAATGGTGTATATATTCACAAATCAAGAAATTAGAATGAAATATCTTGATAAAAAAATAAAATAATTAATTCTAAGTGTTTCACATTGGTGGAAGACACATCAAGGCATTATATTTACCTATCTTTAAACAAAAATAGATATATCAAAGGATCTATTGATTGAATGATTAAGTAGAATTGAATAAATATTAATACAAGGAAACATAAGTAATATAAAATATGAATAAATAGATTAGAAAATAACATGAAAAAGACCAATTGAGTTTCAATCACAACAAAAATGTAAGAATGGATTACATAACTTGGACCAATAATTGAAGAATACAAAGTATACTTATTCTAACATGTATGTAATGTATTAATATTGTGTCAACTAACTACAAATTATTACATCCCAAAAAGACAAATAAATTTTTGGGAAGCTCAAGTGTTACAATCTTCAAGAAACTGCATCTTTACGATAGTTTTATATAGATCACAACAATATCACATAATGAATTTATATCTAGCACATATACATGCTTCTTAATGATTAATACCATACGGTGACTTCTTTTCTGGCTTTTTCCATAGGATCTATAACGTAGATAAAAATACTACAAGCAAGATCGGTTAAATCTAATAAACAAGCATTAATCTAAATTAAAAAACAAAGCACAAAGGAGATACACTAAAATGATAACTAAAACAATCTCACCAAATATCAATTAACTTCTTCGAATTATCTTGATTGTCCTTCTCCATTTCACCTTTTGTAGTATAATTGCCCTTAAATTTTCAATAATTGTGAAAGTATAGCCTTGACGTATGTGATTATAGAAAAATATTGAAGATTAACAAGTTGCTTCCAAAAGTATATCGATTTCGGGAGGAGGAATAATAACGAAGGACATGTCAATTTATAAAAAATTGGTTTTTGAACGATCGATTCAGATTGAAAAGAGATATCAACGATCGAGATTGATGAATGTCATGCGATGTGAGATTTGTGTCAGTTACAACATGAGTTGAGAAAGTCTACAGGATAAAGATTAAATTAAATAATAATTTAATTTTATGTTGAGACTGTTCGAAAAATTGAAAGAATAAGAGATCAAGATTAAATAAATGATTTAATCTTTAGTTGAAAGTATTCAAAAATTAGAAGAATATTGTTTTAATGAAAAGGATAAAGATAGAATTTGGATAACGTTTTGTTTGAATGCACACATGATTTAATTAATTAAACAAAAATATTTAATTAATAAATATGTTCATGCATAAAAGTTTTAACAAGATAACTGATTGGTTGTAACAAAGGGTCTCTTCATAGAGACGATCAGATATTGAATTAGGAGATAACTGATTGATTCAAATAGATCTTGAGTTAAGTGATGAGTGCATACTTAGATAACTTAAACAATTATCTGAACATAGAGGAATGTGTTAAAACTAAAGATTTATGAATTAAATGATTTATTTAATTCAAAATTTGATATTTAAGGATTTATTTAATTGAGTGATGAAAAGATTAAATGAATAATTAAATAATTAGAGCATTTATTTAATTATAGTTGAAAACATGATAAAAATAAATTAAATAAGAATTTATTTAATTTAAGAAGGAGGGTAAAGTTAATTAATGACATAATTAAATAAAGAACATTTATTTAATTAATCACGATATAATAAATAGAATGTGAATTAATTAAATAATTAAGATTATTTAATTAATAGATGAATAAATGTTAGAGTGAATTAATTAAATAATTAAAAGATATTTAATTAATAAAATATTGAATAAAGATAAAAAATGAATTAATTAAATAATTAAAGCTATTTAATTAATAAAGGATTGCATGTAGAAGATAAGATTGATATAGATAAAACTATTTGTTAGAGAAAACCAAATCTTATCTAAACTTAAGTGATTAATGACTAATTAAATAATAAAGATATTTAATTATAGAAGATTGTGATATGGATAAATCTTTTTATGAATTAAATAATGATTTAATTCAACATTCAAGATTTTTGGATTAAATTAAATAAAGGGGATAAGGCTAAAGAATAATTAAATAATTAAAGTAATTATTTAATTATAGTGAAAAGTGACATAAGAATTTTGGAAAGAAAATAGATTTAATTAACGACATAATCAAATAAATAATATTATTTAATTAATAAAAGGGAAAAATAACCAAATTAGGCCAAGAAAATATAGCCGAAATGGTGTCTGCTCTGAAAACTCCAGCATCTGCTCTGAATGCAGGCATTCCTCACTCTGTGAGAGGTCATGGCGAAGGCGCCTTCGGGGAAGCATACACATTTAATGATGAAAATGCAAACCACAAGACATGGGAAACATTTGTTAATTTTAACCCTCAAAACAAAGGTAAGTTCATTTTAAGCACCAAACTGAGTGTGGAAGTTGTGTTGTTCAATTTTAAACAACAAATCCAAAATGATGTGAGGGTTCAATTTTAACCAATTTGAAAATTCATTTTAAAGCCCAATTGAAAGCTAGTTTGATCCTAAAGCGTGAAAAATAAATGTCTTAAATGGGTTATAATTGCCCCATAAGTGTCGAAACACTTGTTGCAATTATAAGATTTAAACAATGATATGCTTCTTCACTTCAAAATTTATCGCTACAACCTGCAAAACCAGTTAGTCTAAAAACTAGAATCAAAAAATCAGAGACATGTTAGAGGTCAGATAGAGCGAAAAATTCAAAAACATCTAAAAAATCCAAGCTCTATTTTTTTTTACCAATAATTCACGATTTTGAAATCAATTGCATCGTTGAAAGTCATCAATAGCGTTGTTGTATAGAATGTGTGTCACCATACTAAAAATTCAAAAGCACTGCTTTGCAAAAAATAATGAAGTCAATTGCGTCGCCAAATAGATTGTCGCCATATTAAAATTCATTATGCGTTAAAAAATGACATTAGTGCCACTAAATTAATTTATGGTGACAAAATTTTATGCGTCCCTATATTAATTATGCATCGGTAAAATGAAATTTCAAGTGTGTCATTGTATAGTGATGTTTTGTCAAATGCGTCAATGGATAATCAATAGTGTCATTTTACCTAAAAACAAAAGGAAAACAAAGTTTTGACAAAAAATCATCAGATTAGTTAGTTCATGACCTCCTTCTAGTGCCAGAATGTAAAATAAACTAAGAATCCATTAAAACTAATGTATAAAATACGAAAGCTTCATAAACACCTATTCTAATCTATTGCCACTTATCCTATTGGGGGAGTGGTGTCGCATCGATGTGGAATAACGACCCTTTGCCAATCCCTTGGATAATGAGCTTGTTTCAATCAGTTTTATTGAAGAAAACCAATGAAACCATTGTGAGATGTATATGAAAACATGATTTAAAGCTAAATTAACATGATGCAAACTATTTTAACATGATTTATGCAAAGATGATCGATATATGGGTGTACGCAAAGCTAATCTAAATATAGTTTAAGCTAAAAATATTTAAACCCTAATTACAAGATATGCTAAATGGATGCATCTATGTTATCATGGAATCCATTAATGGAAGGTAAGCTAATGATGCAAGTAAATTAAGCTAAAATGATACTAAATAAGTGCTAAATATGAGTGCAAGTGAAGGTGATTTTAATAGCATAAGTTTGTTTTTAGAAAGGTGGATGAATGAGTTTCAACAACATAAGTTTGCTATCAAAAAGGTGGATCCATTTGTCTCCAAATAGTGACTTATTTATAGGAGAGCAAATGAGAAATGAAGAGTTAAGATTAAAAAGGTTAATCAATGGTCAAAAATGGAGGAGAGATGAAACATGGATCATGGATTCTCATCAATGGATGAGATTCAATGATCACATAGATCAAGGAAAGAATCAAGGGTTCATATTCTTCCAAACAAACACATATTCAAAACTTGCACAAGAATTCTTGTAAGTTAACTTGCACATTAAGTCTTGGGTGATCCCACAATACTAGTTTACAATTTTTGGTCAAACTAGACACTTAACTAATTTTTTCTAACTAAATTTTCACTTTCGGACACCTATAGCGGTTAAACCATGAGGAATTTGAAGATGATACAAACTAGTGATTTGGGACATTTTGTCTGCAGATTCTAAATATATTTTTTTCAAAACTTTTGGAATCAAATTGCACTTCTTTTTCTATCTCCTTCGAAAACTAATTTTTTTCAGTAAACATCGTTTTTAAGGAGTGATGTTCATGTATACAACATAACTTTGAATCCTGTAAATATAATAACCCACTTTTATATGTAAGAAAAAGACTTAATAAATATTACCACTAAGATATATTAATATCTAAATGATAATTTCTCAAAGATATCATCTATTTATTAGATTTTTTCTAAAACAAATACACATCTACAAAATAATATCTCTTCACATCTTTTACTTAAATTTCTCTAATTTATACTCAATGCATATTCTCGTGAACGTCAACTGTGTTACCCAAATGTTGCAATAATTCATAAAAAGCATCCACAACTCTTCTTTCCTCGCCCAGCGCTAACTTTCCCCCGTCTCCACGATTAGCATCTGGCATTCCATTGTGAAGAGAGGAGGAAGATGTCCACAGTTCAAACTGAACTTCCCTTCCCACAAAGGAAGATTGGGTGAAAACGCCTAAACATACCCATTTTCCTTCTTTCTCCTTCGTCTGAGGGCAGAGTACACAATCCTTCCACAAATTTGGATGGATGATATGGAAGCAGAATTCAGACCATAGCACACGATCGCTGCCTCGCTGGATGAAAGCCCCTCCGAAAAGGTAAAAGCCTTCTCCAGTCCTCGTGAGTCAACCAAAGTGAGACCAGGAAAGGTACAAGACTTCACAATCACCTCCACGCCAGGCGCTGCCCACATTATACATTATGATGGCTGTTTCTGCAATAAGTATACAATATAATCAAACAGTAAACACTTATTACATTATAATAAGTTTAACTATCTAAACACTTTTATTACATTCTGGTGCAGGCGAGGTTCAAATCTTGATATGTGACATGGTTCTGAGGACGAGAATCTCCTCAAACTCTCCATATGCATCGGACTTTGTATAACTGGCAACTTCCTCCAAGTATTTGTTATCAACATCTCCAATGACCTGCAATTTTCTAACCCTTCTATTTTCTTAAGCTCCCCACACTCCCATACAACCAGTTGCTTTAGCTCTACCAGATCACAATTACTATTAATGATTTTCAGATTTGGACAACTGATCAAATAAAAGCTCTCAACTGATATTGGCAAGCCATCGATCTCTACTAAGTGGTGATTGAAGCCAAGTGATATATTTTGCAGGCTGGGGCAACATTGTTGAGAGATTGATATCCTGGACACAGGACAACCCCATAGTATTAAAAATCTGAGGCTACACAATGAAGAAGGAAAACACCTCGACTGGATAACCAATTCTGTGAGAGCACAGCAGTCAATCTTGAGATATTGAAGGCTCGTAAGCTGCGTAAATGTTTCTGACAAGAAGGTGAGCTCGGAGCATTCTCTGAAACATAGGCCCTGCAGATTTGTCAAATTGTCGAACTTCCTAGGCAGGGATTTCAGCTTACAACATCCATTTAAATCAAGGTGCTGCAGCGATTGGAGACTGCAAAACTCTTCCAGTAGATCTTCGATCCCACTACATTCTGTCAAAAATAGATGCCGCAAATTTGTCAAATCGCCGAACTTGGCAGGCAACGATTTTAATTTGTGGCATCCACTTAACTCGAGGTGCTCCAGCGATTGCAGACGACAAAACTCTTCTGGTAGAACTTCGATAGGAGCTCCATTGGAATCAAAGGATATCCTTTTCAAATGCTTTAGAAATCCTATTGACCTCGGAAATCACTCGAAACTTCCAGCATGAATAATTTTCAGCTCTCTCAACTGAACAGGAGGCTGCAGCCACATTCTTTTTTAATTAGGCAAGACCGTTCAACAAGTGTAAAGAGATTTAATGACTGGCTGCATAGATAACAGATAAGAAAAGAAAGATACTTACATCGGCAGTCTCGCTCCACAGTTGTTCTAATTTGGAAGCCTCACGAAGCTCTAAAAATCTCAACTTCTTCAACGAAGTCCATGACTGAAGAGCTGTATGCGGAAAGTTAACCCATCGCAGCCAGATAAAACCTGCAGCTAGTGTTGCTAATTCTTCTGTAAAATAATTGTTTTTAACATCAAGGATTTCTAATCCCAGCTTCCGCTTAGACCTTCTATCTGATCCTCTCACAAGCTCCATACACTCTTCATAAAACTCATCTGTTTCCGCTTTAATTGTCCGAATTAGCACGCTTTCCTAAATGGAAAATTATTAAAAGCAGTGAGAAAAAGCAGCGAGCTTATAAAAAACGATTAACGTACGAACAACATTTCCTTATTGAAATATTGGATAACATGATATTAAACTCACCTGCCCCTGTTTCTCAATGTGGGTAATTTGCTGGGATGACCAAAGGCGATACGGTGACCATGTCTTTGTAATTTCCTTTCCCAAGTCCCTAAGCTGATCGTGCATTCTTATGCAGTTTCTCCCGTCTACCTCAACTAAACACTTATTCACCAGTGTTACCAAACTACACAGCCCACTCCATCCGGACCCATCCCACACCGTGATGGCTGAATGTGTTTCTGTTCCTATAAAGAAACAAGATATATCTAAAAATATTTCTTTGTCTTCCTCATCTAGTGCATCAAAGCTCACTTTGAGTATGTTTATAATGTCTTCGGGCAATAATCTGGAGACCTTATTTAATTGAGCTTCCCAATATTCCTTCGACTTTCCATGCACAAGTCCTCCTAATACCTTAAGAGATAAGGGTAAACCCTTGCAGACTTTTAAAAACTCTTTAATAAGATATTCAAAAAATTTCATTGGAGAGGGTTGTAGGAAAGCATGCCAGCAAAAGAGTTCGCTGGCATGTTCGAGTTTCAATTTTTTTATTTTTTATTTTGTAAATTGAATTAGAAGAGATTCCCCAAGATGTTAGAATGCCGACATCATGACTTGTAACCACAATCAAACTACCCTCTTTAATATTGTCTTGTATTGGCAATAGAGAATCTAATTGATCCAGAGGATCTACATCATCCAAAATAATAAATACCTGAACATATTTCAAATGTTCCGTTAGAATCATTTTTCCCTGTTCTACATTATCAAATGATACATCTTTCGAGCCACCAAGATCTTGAAACATTTTTTTCTGCTTTTCACGTAAGTTTTCAGCTAATGTGTCTCGCACATTGTAAACAAAACTGCATCTATAGATAGAGAATATTTTTTTGTTATAATATTCTTTTGCCAATGTGGTTTTTCCACATCCACCCATACCAATGATCCCCACAATTTTCACCTTTTCAGAAGTTTCCAAGACACTTCTTTCAAAGTCTTGTACCATTTCATCAAGATCCACAAGATGTTTGGCTACCACCAATGAAATCTTTCTAGGGTGCTTTAGTATGTAATTTACAATATTCTTCAACATTCTTTTGTCACTATACAATTTTAAAAAATAAAAAAATCACTCAAATTAGTTCTCTAAAATAAATCTTAAACTTAAATTAATACTATTTAATTAACATATTTTTAACTAATAGACAAATATTAATTATTCATATAAAGTGAAAAGACATAATCAAAAATAAAAATAATGACATGTTTTACATATAACCAATGTTTAATACCATTTAAAATAATATTAGAAAAGATAAGGTAAAGAAATAAAAACCTTCCATATTTTAAGCAAAAGAGAGGGTTTACAAAATCAAAATGGTTTAAAAAAATATATATTCTAAAATTGGATTGTAAGGAAAACATATTTTTGAACTTATAGAAGAAAATTAAGGTTGGGTATGTGCAAGATCATCATGGAAAAAATAGGCACTTAACTGGCAATAAAATTCAGAAAATCAGAGTTAGGCAACTTGACGTAAAAATTTGAATAAGTTATCTATATTATTTTAAAACTATGTAAGAATATAATTTGTAGAAAATTGAATGTAATTTCTAAACTACTAGATTTATTTTATTTTATTTTAAATCTATTTGGTGAAAATTTGAAATTTCAATGTAGTAATACTTAAATTTCAGGGAAAAAATAAGAAGTAGGTGTATGTCTGACCACCCCAACCACAATAAAATGCTAATATTGTTTTATAAGATTTTAGATATAAGTAGGGGACTTATGTCCCGATGTAATGCATATTTTTTTGTAATTTTTTTCCAAGTAAATAATTAATTATGAATTTTTTATTACAAATTCTAAAAAATATAAAAACTCGTATGTCTAACCACCTTAACTTGGTAAAAAATTAATGAAATTCAATTTATTTTTTTAATTTTATAGTATGTGAAACATAGAATGTGACACATGTTTCAGATTCAAAAAATGTGATACCATTTGAAAGCTATAGATGTTTTTCAATCAGCCTATGAATCAGGACTTTAATCATAATTCAAATAGAAAATGAATAATAATTATTTATTAAATTCAAAGTAAAGCATAATTTATATTGGTGGAAATCTGAGAATCTCCTTTAAAAACTCTTTTCGTTTCATCAATTTTGGGTAAAAAAAAGTCGTTAACCACATGGGCCATCATATCATTTAGATATCACCACTTTTTGGTCCATCATGATCCTGCACATACCCGGTTGAGATACATTTTTAAAGAATATTTATTTATAGTGATGAAATTATAATACTCATGCCATTTTGCATTTTGTTTTGTGTCCACCTTAACAAGAAAGATTTAATGCAATAACACAAGTGAGGCTCTGAAAGAAGCAACATTAGACTTTGAAGTAGCAATAGATGATGGAGATATGATCTCAATGGGAGTAGGAGCAATATGCGAAGTCTTTGTATCGTGAAAACATTCAAAATATTCAAGCTCCTCTAAAGTATCATCATCAAAGGATATTATCTACATAATCAATGAGTATTAGGCAATCCATAGTAGGATAATTTGGGAATGATGGCAAACAAAAATCCTTATACATCTCCCAAATCTTGGTCCAAAGTGTGCATGGGCACTCAAGGTCCAAAATAGCATGCATAGTGTCATAATCAATATTTGAAAAAAATAATCCTACCACATGAACAATATTATTTTTCCACACCAACTTCCTCCCAAGTGTATATGGTTTAAGTATGAGTCCTTAAAGATAAGGAAAAATATTAAGTCACATAACATGTATCAATATGCCCTTTCACAAATACTCATATTTATCCTTAGCCAAGACTACCACATAAGGATGAGTAAAAGAGCCCATGATACTCTTCTCAAGAAAATAAATCAAAGATCAATAATCTCAATACATACCAATAAGCTAAAATGAAGTCTACTCTAGAAAATAAAACATTTTCAAGTGCTAAAATGTCTAGGATATCAACTAAGATGTGTAAAACTCACAAATTGAATAAAAGGTACATGTGGCTTAATCTAGAGAAATTACATGGATGGATAAGAAGAAAATTACCTCCTTATGCATAAAAAGGTTAAAAACACTATTCACATCTTAAAAATACTATTGATGGCTTGAAAAAACTATTCACAACCTAAAAGGTGTGTTCACAATTAGAAACACTATTCACACTAAAAAAAATATTCATGCCAAACACACTATTAAGATTGAAAGCACTATTCACCAATAGAAACACTATTCACATTGAAAGCACTATTCAGAGATCTTTTAGTTGTTCTGGGTACCTCATCAGGCCTAGTTGCCAAAACCCATTCATGCTTTTTTTTCTTTTTATGCATTGATTTTTAGAGTTGTTTAGCTACTCCCTAAGTTACACTTAATGATCTGATTTAACTGATCTATGATAGATGCTTATAATGCTTAATTACAATCTAAAAGTGCTTAATTAAAATTTAACTCTTAATGAAATTACAAAGAGATTTTAAAGAAAGAACATAATGGGAGAGAGAAAGAGAGTGCAAACAAAATTGATAACGAAGTTCATCGTTTAAAATGACTACGTCTCTAGGCCCCTTTCCAATGAGTGGACCGATCCAATTATTCCTCTAGAAGTTCAGTTACATTCGTCAGCAGAACCTCCTCTTGGTTTACAAAAAAAATTTCAAATGCACTTCCAAAGTGCATGGAAACAAGCTTCTCCAAAAGCATGGAAATACAATAATTTCTCCAAGGAAAGAAACTCTCACACTTGAAAAGTTCTTCCAAAATCACTTACCTCACACCCCCCATTCTACCCCTTTTTATATTATATTTTATGCCAAAATTGGTGTAAAACCAATTAACTACCCAATCTCCCTTACATAGAGAAAATTTCAATAATATCCTCCTTTAATGATTTCCGGAAGGATAATATCCCCTTAAAATAATTTATTTTTCATTTGAATGGTTACGAATGAATTTATTCTCTATTATTTAGGGGATATTTTATGCAAGGTTTTATTTGGCCCCTTAATTTAAGAATAATATTCCTAATATTCTCGTATAAAGGGAATATGTTTGGCTTCTTAACCCATGGGATATATTAGGCCTCTAAAAAAAAAGGGATATAACTTTATTCCAAGGCTTTGAAAGAAACAATTTAAATCCATTTAAAGGAGATGGTGGGTGGTGGTCCCACCACACTCCCCTCTTTTTAATCCCTTCCCCTAAAGATAAGGGCAGCTTCCCACTTTATGTGGGTCACCCCCCATACTATGGGTGGTGCCCCACTTTATATGGGTTGCCCCACATACCATGGGTGGTGCCCACTTAATGTGGGTCGCCCCCCATGGATGGGTGGGGCCCATTTAATATATTTTTATATATATATATATACTTTTTTATATATTATATATATATATATATATATATATTTTATAGTATTCAGACAATAATATTGTCATGTGACGCAATGTGTCAGGGGCTGATTGGTCATTGAGCCTACTGGGCGCTGACGTCATCAGGGCAATTTTGATCCAATCTTTGACTTTTCGTAACTTCACCATACGGACTCTATTTTCCGTGAAACGAACTCCATCGAAATCTTGACGATGAACACTATGCAATGGTGTTGACCTTGACCAATTTCGATGACTTTGATTTTTGCCCTTTTTTCAGCCTGGGTCTGGGAGTTGACCAGAAGTTTGACTATATATATCTTGAGCTCCGAGACTCTGATTGACTCCGTTTGAGTTGCGTTGGAGTCAGGATCCCGAGCACTTTTTAATGATACCGAAATTGGAGAAAAATAAAAAAATTCAAAATTTTGACAAAAAATCCTCTGGATGACTTAAGGGGGGGTGTTAGAGTTATCATGTATTAGAGAATAATTAATTAATCTTTAATTAATTATTATTATGATTCTCATGCACTTAATCCAACCTTTGGTTTGCTTTATTAGTTAACTCAATGCTTTATTTATGTTAACTACAAAGCTAATATTAGATCAATCTATCTCATCTCATAAGATGTTGACACTTGTCATGATCTAATCCCTTTATCATTAGGTTTCTCTTATAAAACATTTATTCTCTCTTGTATTATTCATTATGTAAGTATTGTTTTTTTATAAATAGAAAATATTTGTTTTGAAGAGTTCTTGAGTAGAAGGTGTTTTGTTTCTCGTTTGATCCCGTGTCTCTTGTTATTCACAAATCTAGCATATATGACCTCAAAAAAATTGTCCCAAAACTCACAAGTCCAAATATGACATGATTTATATGGATGTAAATGTTTTGACATCTTCTGAGCATGATGGTGAGGTCCCTTTTGCACCAAGATGCATCAATTACAACCTCATCTTCAAAAACCTTAAAATTTAGATTAAAAACTTACAAATATGGAGCCATGATACCATGTTAGAGTGGATAGGTAGCTCCATAGAAGCTAGGATCAACTACAATAATTCATGTACAATAGAGTAACATCTTATAGCTAAACACCAAAGGAAAAAATGAAAAAAATGTGTATGTCAATGCATCCATTCATTTATTCCATTATTCATTAATGAAAAATACAAAATATACATCCCCATTTTCCAAAAATAAATAAAGTGGATAATAAATCTAATGATACATGTCACAAGATTGAAAAATCAAAAAATAGGAAAAGAATTCCTAATTAAGATTCCCTAATTAATTTATGATAATCTGTGAATATTAATTTCACACCAACATAATTAAACAATAATCATTGAAATTTTCAATAGATCATAGAGAGAACAATCAAAAGCATTAATAAGAGCATACTAGAAACACTTTTAGAGAATTTATGTCAACAACACCATTCTAAGTCCACTACATGATTGCATGTTGTCTATGTAAGCCTTATTTAATATTGTTAAATCAACTTGTCTCTAGGTTTGACTAAGGAGACTATGAGTCTTATAAATCAACATATTCCTTGAAGGTGTTTATAAAGACTATCAATTCCTTACACAAATTCAAACAACAAAAGAGAAGCAAACAACTTTAAGAAGTTTGTATAATCACATAATACATACACAAGCATTAAAATAAATGTGTGCTAGAACAATTCTACACTCATGAAGGCTAGTTCCATAATTGTGGACTTGGCCCAATCAATAGAGTGGTCATTTTTTTAGAGTTCTAGCTAGTTGTCACATCCTATTCTATGAAGTCCTAGTAAGTCCTAAAAATTTGAGGATTATATGAGTATATTCCTTACATCTGTGACTGATAATCAAACTATTATTAAATTCAATTGATTTATTTTTTTATTTTTACATTTAATTTTAGTTATTTCAATCATGAATCCAATAAAATTAATGAAATGTTTTCCAATAAATATACCAAGAGAAAAACTTTAAATCAGAATTCGATTTGATAAAAAAATTCCAATCTATGTAATTAAGAGAAGAGATTCCATTGTAGAACAATTGTGTTGTGTTCTGAGATGTAATATATCAGAACATTGATAAAAGGAAGGCAGTATTTAATACTCACTCCTCATTCTTGACAATGGAGCCTTTAACATATGAAGTCTCTTGCAGCACCAGTTTCCAATCTGCAAGCGTTTCTGAAGTATATCTGACCTTAGCTTCATGCTCGAAAAATGCTTTAGCATAGATTCCTTTTCTTTACAAATCCAATGGATATCACTGGGATCAACATTGTAGAACACAAGAATAATTTTCTTGCAAGTTTTGAGTATAAATGATAGCTCGGTCAAACACTAAGTGGATTCTACATATCTGGGTGAAAGGATAGCAATATGCAGAAAATAAGTAGTCATGGCATCTTGTATTTCAGATGGTATGGAATCTCCGAGTTGAAGCTCTGATTCATCTAAGAAAACTTCAAGTCCCAGGGGTTTCAGGGTACGGTAGATAGAGGCGGCCAGCGTTTGCTTGGTGTCAGGGCCATGATGGTTTATGAATACATCGTAGGACACCCTTTTTCTTGGCGTTGAAGACGATGCAGACGCAGATGACGGTAGAATTTTGTGGAAGGCACTACTAATCTCATTCGCCTTTGCCATGGAATTAAATTGAAGAGGAACTAAAACAAACACTGGGGTAGAAAGGATAGAAGAGAATGGAAAGACACAGTGAGCGAAGAGATAAAAATTAGTATAAATAATGTGCAGGATGCACACAGATTCCCGTCAACTTTCCTGATACGGTTTCGAAAGTGCGTTCAAAGTATGCATAAATTAGTGGTTTAAAGTCTGAAATGGTAGGTAAAATAGAGACTTTTGTTTATTCTTCATGGACTTTAAAGGGCATTAAATTTGAATATTTAAATTTATTTATTTTCTTTGTTTAGGATGATTTTTATTTTTTTTCAATCAATCGGTCGTATATAGTGTACAAATAATTGATAATTTTTAAAGAGTCAAAAGTGTTTTATGCACAATTTATACATAAATTGGTGATTTAAAGTCCGAAATGGTAGGTAAAAGAGAAGACTTTTGTTTATTCTTCATGGACTTTGAAGGGCATTAAATTTGAATATTTTAATTTATTTTATTTTTTGTTTAGGATGATTTTTTTTTTTTTTTCAATCAATCAGTGTAGATAGTATGTTTTTTTTTCAATCAATCGGTCATATATAATGTGCAAACAATTGATAATTTTTAAAGAGTCAAAAGTGTTTTATGCACAATTTATGCATAAATTGGTGGTTTAAAGTCTGAAATGATAGGTAAAAGAGAAGACTTTTGTTTATTCTTCGTGGACTTTGAAGGGCATTAAATTTGAATATTTTAATTTATTTATTTTCTTTGCTTAAGATGATTTTTTTTTTAAATCAATCGGTCGTATATAGTGTGCAAACAATTGGTAATTTTTAAAGAGTCAAGTGTTTTATGCACAATTTGATTTTTTTTTTTTCCATTCAATTCGAACTTAAGTGTCGATCAATTATTTGTGAATAATTCAATATGTTTATAGATGACATCAAAGTTTTTCTAAATTTTAATCATATAAATTAAATATTATATTATATATTTATTATTATTATTTTAATTTAAAAAATTAGCATTATTTGAAGATAAAAATTTTTATTGAAAATACATAATTTATCAATTACTTTATCATTCAATAAGCTAGAAAGATTCCCCTTACAAAATATGAAGGAACTCCACACAAATTTCTTGTAAAAATAATATGGGTGAAGGTGTACATGTACTATGGGCTCCGTAGAATTCAACTCCACATTGCATGTTTGGAAATTTGTGGTAAACCCAAGATTAAAAACATTGGACACAAATGTGTGTAAATATGTTGAAGTAGGGAAATAAAATAACAAGAATCAAAAAGCTTTTCTAGTGTGGAAGAAATGATAATGTGACCCTAGAAAAGTTAAAATTTAAATATTTAATAATGAATGTCCTAGACATTTTTCAAATTGTATTCGATAGAAGTTATTAATTTATATTGTAATAAGAATTTAAACTTTATATTAATTATTTTGAGATAAATTATATGTATTTTTCATTTTATTAACATTAATAATTAACAATCATACTTGATATGTAATGGATATGTCGATAGGAACTTTCATTTTGTGTATTACTATGAGTAATCATGAAACCTGAAAGAAACATTTTTTAAATGTAACATACTATACAAAAGGGCATAGAACAAGGAGTTGAAGTAAAAAAATATTATTATGACCCCATAAATAGGTCTAGAGGACAAATAAATATTAGTGAGTCAAGATATAAATAGGATCTCAATTCTGCTAGAGAACACACAATATGATTGGGTGCAAAAACCCAAATACACTTCATCAATGTAAAGTTTGGGTTCACAAAAACCCAAACCTTCCAAATTTAAAATACACTTTCAATAGTGAAAGCAACAAAGCTTTAAAATCGAATGAGTTTTGGCCAACTATGGTTTATGAATACATGGATCAAGTAAAGATCTTGAATGCAAGCTTAATATAAATTTTGACCAAAAATGCTTCAAAGTGAAATCTATGAGGAGTTAAAATCAAATGAGATTGGGTCTATTATGGTCTATGAATTCATCACATTAATATTTTGAACATAAAATTAATATAAACTTTGACCTAAGATACTTTTGAGTCCACCCAACATCTCCCTAAACCCTCAAGCTTGACAATGTTAGATATGAGAAGCTGGCATAATCAAGGTTAATATGATATTCCAAATTTGTAAGGAAAATATAAAACATTGAACTTGAAAAGACAACCAAATCTAACCTAATGAAAAATTGTTAGATTTGGAAGAACTCTACATGCTTAACACTTTAAAATTCTTGAACATGACAAATTGAGTAAACTATGACTCACAAAATTAAACCTCTATTAAGAAAAATCTAAGGATATTTATGTTTTTGCTTCTTGTACCACGATTAAATTGTCATTAACCTTGTAAATCTTATGCATATTTATGTGTTTCCAACACTCTTGGAAGGTGTTCTTAGACACCTAAGGTGTAGTTGGAGAAATAATTGGTAATTTGGATTCTCCTAGAATCTTAATATTAGTTGTTATATGCATTTGTGAGGGAGATGGAACACTATACAAGTAGTTATATTTGACTTTGGACTCACTAAATACTATTTCCAAATTTTGGGCAATAGGATTTATGAGTCCATAATCTTGTGATAATGAATGGGATGCACATGCATTGTCTTCTTTGTAATGGAGCACTACACATCAAGATATGAGCCATCAAGAAGTTATGATTCAAAGATGCCTTTATGATTACATATTATATTTAAGGATACATTGATTATACACGTGATACTTATGTGAAGTCATTGATTATGTTTAGTGTTCTTGGAAGATGTTCTCCAAGGTGGGCATGTCATTTTTTCATGATACCATAGTTTTGGTATCTAGTATTTTAGTCAAATAACTTATTGTTTTACCTCTCTCTTTGCATATATATATATATATATTGGCAAAAGGCAATATGCTTTTATATATTTATATATATTCATAAGAAATTTACAAAAGTGCTTGATAAATAATGACTCTTATTAGTCAAATTCATCCCTTGTCACCACCTATTCTGACTAAAATATAATTGTATCTAAACTGAAGCCATTAACCCAAAAAACCCAACATATTACAAAATGTTTCTCCCAAAATATTAGCTATAAAACCCCATATTATCAACAAAAAAGACTTCAAGAACCCAGAACACTAACTCTAAAAGTCCATATTGTTAGTAAAATAAGACTTCAAGAAAACATTATTCTCCCATTTGGTCCACTGGCACCTCATTCTCTTCTAGCGGATAGATTGACAATCAATAATTTTCTTATCAGGCTATTGCTAGAACAACTTCAAATGTCCTATTGATAAGAGATTGTCATATCGATGAGCACATTACTATTTAAACATGTTGAGGATCGATCAAAGTCAATCAAGTTTGAAGATCTTCGGTTTAGAGATTCAATCTAAAAGAGTAAAACATTTATATGTTTCAATGTTTCTCTTTGTGGATTGGATCTGTATTAAATATAGAAGGATGAGACACATCTCATGAGCGGACATGTCTCCACAAGGTGGAGGAATGTCCGTTCAGGAGGTGTCTCATGAATCGTTCCTTTTCATCTTAACTAAACACCCAATCTCTAATCGGGGTTAGTAACTTAATAAACATAAATGTTTACCAAATTCGATCTATATTTATCTTGCACAAGATAATATCCAATCTGGAAATGATCACCAATGATGATGCTCGATCAGGATCTTATATGAAACTTGAAATGTCAATTTAATCTGCAAGTAATAACCTCTAAATGCATATCGATAATATACTTGGAATATATAGTAAATTTGATCAGTTATATCTGACCGAAGCTACCATATTTCAACACTCCCTCTTAGCTAGGGAAGATAAAACTAACCAAGTATGTAATGATATCACCTTACTCGTGATATCAGAAGATATGGTATGCTTCTAAGAGTTTCAAGTCACGTGACATTCTTCATAACACATCTTCATTATTCAACTCTCCCTCTTAGCTAAGAAAAATAACTTCCACCAAGTAAAAATGATATCACCTAACTCGTGATATCAGAAGATATGGTATGCTTCTGAAAGTGTCAAGTCAAATGGCATTCTTCATAACACATCTTCATTATGGTATGTGCACTGACATCAAGTCACATGATGTCTACCATAATAATTCATGGCATATCCACGAATATATAATTATCCACCATGATTATCTCTTTAAGGATCACAATGATCTTCAAATGACATCAAGTCCCATGATATCCATCAAAGTTTCCAAGAGATACTATCATGACATGTCCACAGATATCAAGTCACATGATATCTATCATGATAGTTCAACTCATCATTGTAGAGTCGTCACTTTACAATGTCACATACAAGTGTTCATTATTAGAAAGATCGTCACCTTTCAATAATGTACACAGGGGGAGTAGACCCACAAGGTCATGGAGTCACCACATGACAAAAGATTTTACACATTAAACATCTTTATATATTAGTACAACTTATAAACAATTTGAATTTCAAACATAATATCAAATTACATTTCAACCATAACAAGTTTCTTCCTGAAGTGTTCTACCTTGATTTGGGAGAGAGGTGTGGTGAGAATGTATGTTGTTTGATCATTTGTACTAACATACTACAATTGGATCACATTCCTTTCTACCATGTCTCACAATGGTAGGGGATCTCAATGTACTTAGATCAAGGAGTCTCACGAGCAATTTATGAAGCCAAATTGCTTCTCTTGCCCTCATAAAGGCTGCAATGTATTCAATTTATGTCGAGCTTTGTGCCACTAAAGACTGTTTTCTACAGATCCAAGAGATCATAGCCAATCCTAAACTGAAGCAACATCTTGATGTTCTTTTCCGATCGGTTACACTCCCAAACCAATCATATCCAATAGTGCTTTGAAGATATCTCGATATATGTTTTACAGCCGTAAGGTGAATTTCCTTTGGCTCACACATGAACTGGCTTAGAGCATTCACTAGGACCTTCCATTTGGTGTTGGAGTGCTCTATCAACTGAGCTACTAGCCCCTTGTGGCCAACCCATCATCAGTTCGAGTGTGGCTTATATCCAACACACCCCTTAAGTCACATTGCGAGTGCTTGGGGCTCTTCTGAAGTTAGATCCTAGGACCTGTCATCATGGAGTCTCTCAACATGACGCCTCATCTCAGTCTCAGAGATGAACAAGGGCTTTCACCTCATATCTCTCTATCTCAGAGAATTATGCATTACAACAAGTGAAGATGTGACTCCCTGTGAAGCCGTAATTACTTGCATCAGCCTCCTGACCTCCTCGTCAAAATCGTCTATAATACTTGCTTTAGAGAAATGGTTTCCAACTCACACCTTTGTAGAGATTCAGGTTGTTCTCTTCAACCTCATCCTAGATCACTCTATTATGAATAGGTTTGTGGAGCTACCAATGTTAAATCCAGGTTGACAAACATGAGCAATTTTGATCTCAATTGCTAAAGAGGTACTTCAATAATTTAGCATCTGTCCTTGCAACATTGAATCATAGAACTCCCTCTGAAGGTTAATGCTTCCTCTTCAAAGAGATGTCTTCAGCCATTCACACAATTTCAAGGTTGCAAGCAGTGTCTCCATTTTTCAACCTACAGGATGCATCAAGCTCTTCTTGGAAGCAATCTCTTTCATTTCTTTTATCCGTCCTAAAAGCATTAAGAAGAGATTACTAACAGTTCATGAGACTCAACTATCTCAAACAAGAAATACTGTCTCAATGTTATAGTATGAATTAATAATTATAAAACAATTCATAAACATTATTTAACCATGCAATACTTATCTCATTAAAGAGTTTGATAAATGCTAATCACTGTACTCAATATAATTCACTGCTCTTGCACTCAGATCAGTCCACAATCTTTCTTCTACAGGTTCACAGCTTGATCACAAGCCCATGTCACAGAATTTGTAGTGGTAGCTGGCTAAATTTGAATATGTTCTTTGACCATTCAAATTTATCGATGCACTCCTTTTCTAGCTGTGACCCACATAGGATTTCTATACAGGTGCAACAAGCTCTATGATTTCCTTGTGGTAGCACTGGGATAAAAGTGATGGCTAATGGAAATGAAAGAAGCCGCACTATGAAAAGGAAGGCAGAGGATCATAGACTAAGATACAACATCAACCTTTCCATTTTTAACAATTCTTTGACTTCCTTGATGGGTACGAGGCCTGTAGTCTGGGACCTGTATTGACTTGATTACTAGATTCAAAATTGAATAAACACTCCTGATATATCTAGCGCCCACACACCATTATAAGTCTGATATCATTTTTAATGTAGATAATTCCTCTGGTCAATTGATAAAATACATTGAACCAATAAACGAAGGCACCCGCCATTACACAACACTAGTCATACATGATCTCATTATGGAATTCCTCAAGTCACAACTTCTTATTGGCAGAATGAAACAAATGAATTTGTTGACCAATATTGAATACCACTCAAAAAGGGACTATTGGTCTTCAATCGAAAATATAAACAATGCCAGCATTAATATTTGGGAATATGGCTTTATGGTTGAATGCCTTTCAACAATAATTCTTAGAGGATCATTGTTACGTCCTTCGGATTTCAAAAACCATGAACTATGCACCGAGAAAGATATTTGAATGTTTTTTCCAACTATCACGATGGAATGATATAGGCTCGATGAAGTGAAGTGCGGACACCATGCGTCACTCCATGCTTTTGTCGCAATCTGGAGGGTAGTCACTTGACTTTATGTGAATGGCTGGCTCTGCAAATGATGATGGAAAACTCCCAGCCAAACGCTGGTCAGAGGATGCTCAACTCAGGTCTTGAAACCTTCAAACATGTGCCCCTGAGACATCTTAGAACAATAACAAATAGTGGTCGATCCACACTAATATGTTGTTGAGATCACCACACTTAGGCGGATGGCATGTTTTTAGAATCATCATTGAATGCCAACTATTTAAGGTAGACACCAACCGAAGATCATATTCTTCTCGATACTCCTTCAACTAGACGGACGCTAGCTCTGATACCATGTTGAGGATCGATCAAAGTCAATCAAGTCTAAAGATCTTCGGTTTAGAGATTCAATCTAAAAGAGTAAAACATTTATATATTTCAATGTTTATTTAGGGGTTTGGGAGAATATTGTAGTTTCTTGACCTAATGGGATACAAGATCATACTTTTGAGGATCCATACCCATATAGTTATGGATATTTCTTACATTACACCTTTCCTAGGGATCTTTTTTATTGGCAACGTGTGTTTGATGACATCCTAGGTTTTGTTTGGAGACCCTATATGGACTATGAGGCATGGCCAGAGGATTGAAAGCATATTGTTTACTATTAGCAGATAAAATGGTTTATTGGTTGATCTGATTCTCTGTTAGAGTGTTACTTACCACACAAAGTATGTTGTCAATTTGGAGAGAGACAGTGTTGGTTTCCTAATACATATGAGGCTTGTTTTAGTCAGACCACTTGGGAGGTCTATGTATGGGGTCACCAGGTAGATAGATATGTTGTTGCTGCTTCATTCAAAGCACTTTCCCTAGTTATATGGGCTTGGCCAATGGGTTTAGAAGATTTGAGTACCACATCTAATTTTGATCAGTGATGGGCACGACATAGGCCTTTGAGATTTACAAATCCCAGTGGTGATCCTATTTGAGGTAGAGAAGGTATTACAAGTCAACGTAGGGAGTGACAACACACTGAGGTTCTTATAGAGCAGTTGGGTAGGGCCTGATAGGTTGGAGCACAAGGTGGTTAGTATGATCCAATGCCTTAGGTGAAGGGTAATGGAAAGGTTACGAGTCCCCCTCCACCACCTAGGATGGAGGTATACAGTTATCTCAGATGACTGCTACTAGAGATGCAGAGATAGTGCAACAATAGGTTATAGAGGATCAAGTTGCTACTCTGATTGTAGAGAGGGACAGTTTGAGGGATAAGTGAGATAGTGAGAGTGGGTGATGACATGATGTAGAGGCTTAGGTATAGTTTCTTATAGAAAAGAGAGATAATCTCAGGGTAGAGCGTGATAGTTTCAAAGTTGAGCAAGATTGCTTGTTACAGGTTTCAAAATACAATCAGACCTTGTATGATGGTACTATTCCTAGGGTTTCTCGACGTCCATGGTTTAGAGAGCCTAGTGCTATAGGAGGTTGACGTGGCACTGAGGAGGGTTTTTTGAGATAGCTTGATCTAGATGGTGATCCAAAACCTACTCTATAGATTCCTCCCTTTCTTTTCAGGCAGTGTTACATATGTACTTTGATCTTTATGATGTTAATTTCTCAGAGACATATTGGAGACATGATTTTTGTATATATATTCATCGACCTAGTCGAGGCCTCATATATATGTATTATTTTGTATTATCCTATCACACTTTTTTTCATGATGATGATGTACTATGAAATTCTACCTTTTTTGATGATGATATATATGAGATATACCTTCTTCGATGCAACTCATTATATATTTATGTGATAATGTATGGATGGCGATGTATGATGATGTATGGTGTTTATATTTTTTTGTGTTTTTTCTGATGTATGCATATGACATGGATATTTGGGTCATATATTGTTTCATATGGTGTTATATTTGATGATCAATATATCATTTTGATATATGATGTTTATGTTGCATTGATATATGATAGATGTATGCCCCATACATTGTACATGATGTTTTCATTTTTCTATTATCATCATGATATCTATTGACAACATTGTTGATGCATGATGGATATGATACTAATGATATTGCTATGGAGGATTATTTTTAGTTAGAAGAAATAATTGATGATGGATAGAAATTTGATGTTGTTATTTGTTGATGAGTAATTTTTTTGCTTTGCTTGGAGGCTTCATAGTTTTGAACAATCATGTTTGATGTGGAAAACATATATGATGCACCAGGGTATTATTAACCAAGGTGACTTTGTATCTATTGTATGGACTTTGACTGTACAAACAAAGAGTATTCTTGCTCATACTAGACATATGAAAACTTTATTTAAAGTATATAGTGAGGTTGTGTTAAAAACTTTTCAAATAAGTTCTTCACAAATTGTTTTCGACGCAACTTTCATACACTTAATAAAGCAAGTATTCGCCATGGTAATATTACAAAAATATCTTACAAACAACAAATGAAAATGATGATCAATTTCCCCCATTCCTTCCGCTCTAAACCCTTATGGACATCCTCAAGAGATCTTGGGAATGATTAAATAAAATAAATAAAAAAGATAAGACTATAAAAAAAGATTAAAAAATTTTTGCACTGTCACTTGCCATATTTGTTTGGGGTGGGGCTACTATCTGGTGTTGATCATGTCTATCGTATGAATGGATCCATTAAGGGATATCTGAGGATTTTGTTGGGACTTTTCCAAAAGATAGGCAGGCTATATTTTGGCTTATATTCCCATTTTTTTTGTAATAAAATTCTAGTGATTGTTTGCTTGAAGGTTCTAGCTTTTTATGTTTACTTTGTTTGTTTATTTTGTCAAAGGGAAAGTGTGGTTATATTCTTATTATGGGTGAAAATTTTATTGTGGTTTGTGATGATGGAGATAGGACTTTTTGATTTTATAAGTTTTATGACACTATTTTTTTAATTTTTAGGTGTTTAACCTAGGGCCTCGAGGGATCATCAAAGATAAGCCTTGAATATGTTGTACACATAGAGGCTCATAGTTCACTTGGTTTGCATATTTTTGACCTTTTCTATTTTGTGATTGTTTTTGGATTTTGAAAATTTTTGAATAAGTTGAAATAAAGCATGATAGAAACCCAACGGGACTAACCTAGGGTCTCGGGGGATCATCAAAGATAATCCTTACCTACATTGTACATGTTGAGGCTCGTAGTTCACTTGATGTTTTGAATGTTTTTGGACTTTTCTATTTTATGATTTTTTTTGGATTTTGTATTTTTTTACTAAGTTGAAATAAAGCATGATAGAAACCTAATGGGAATGACCTAAGGCCTTGGGGGCTGATTAGAGATAAGCCTTGCCTACATTGTACATGCATAGACTGTTTGACTCAAAAGCATAAAATTGTTTTCGGGATAAACAACATTGATAACTTGGATTGATATTCCATTTTTTGTCTAGATGATACGTTGTAGGAAATATACTTGAACTAGCTATGGGGTTGAAGCAAATGTTTGTATCTTAGACTATTTGAGTGAAGGAATAACCCAACAATGTTTTTTTTTAATGTTTTCAATGTTTTTGGTGTTGTTTATTTCTTTCTAGATGTTTTTGTTGTTTTTTAGATTTATTTATTTATTTTTTGCTTCTTTGACCATGATAGGACACTCAAAGATCTAATCCAGGACCAACTTCGGGAAGTTTCCTTGAGTTTAAGACAAGACTACTTTCCTAAATCAGTATCGAGTCATGGTTGGACACATGTTTTATTATGAGGTGAATGGGTGGATGTTGTGGGGAGTACCGATAGATAATGATGCGAGTCTTATTTTATCATAGCACTTGTTTGCTAAGTTTCCACTATGGTACCTATTTTTGGAGCAACACAAAGTGGTTTTCACTCAAAGAATGTTTTATTTCTTTTTAATATATTTCTTGCTTTTCTTGATTTTTTTGTATTTTGCTCTTTTTCCTTTTTTTTTTGGATTTTTACCCTTTTTCTTGGGGTATTTTGATGCGCTTAATGTATGGAAATTCTTGAGGTGGTTGTTTTTCAATATTTGAGCTAAATTTTCTCCTTCAGGAGTAGCAAAATGATAGGCCCTAGAGTCACGGCTCACTGTGATGATGAATAGGCCTAACTAGTTGGGTTCAAATTTTCCTTTTCCCTCTTGATTGATTTGTACCTTCTAATTCTCCTTGAGGACCAAGTAACCAATTTGAAAGTTTTTGTCTTTGATTTTCTTGTCATAAATTTATTTGACCTGATTGTGATAAACTTGTAGATGGTTTAACACGCTCAAATTCCTTTCATCTAGGATCTCTAATTCATTTAGCCTAGATACCATGTACTGTTTGTTGCTAACCATGCCTTTTAATGAAACTTGCAATGAGGGGATTTTGACATTGATAGGAAAGATAGCCTCTAATCCATAGACCAAGGAAAATGGTGTGGTACAAGTAGGTGTGTGAATGTTAATTTGATAAGCCCATAGGGCTAGGTTTAGCTACAAATGTCAATCACGACCGGCATAATTGACAATATTTTTGAGTATTTTTAGGATTGTTTTATTAGATTCCTTAGCCTAGCCTTTTCCTTGGGGGTAGTAGGGTGTGGAAAATCTATGCTGGATAGAAAATTTGGAGCAGAGTTCTTAGATGTCTTGATTCTTGAATGGGGTTCCATTATTTATTATGATTATCTAGGGAATTCAATACCTACTAATTAGATAATTCAAAATAAATTTTGATCTATTTTATGATGATATAGGTCAATGGAATTGTCTCTATCCATTTAGTGAAATAATTTATCACTATGATAATGAACTTGTGTCCATTAGATGAAGGAGGTGAAATCTTACCTACCAGGTATAATCCCTATTGCAAGAAAGGCCATGGTATTGTGATGGGTCTTAATTCTTATGTTGGGGCAAGAACCGGGTCACTATGCTACTAGCATTGATGACACCTTCTAGAGTACTAAATGTGTTCTTATTCCATGGAGGCCAATAGTACCCTATTCTAAGAAACTTTTGGACTAGGTTAGGTTTTCTAGAGTGGGACTCGCAAACACCTTCGTGTACCTCTATTAAGGATGCTTATGCTTCTTCTACGTTAAGACACTAGAGTAACATACCATCTAGGATATGATGATATAGGGTATATCATATGATTGTAAATCGAGAATTTCTATGAGTGAAGGTCTTCTTTTGAGAGGGCATTAGGTCAAGTGGAATGATACCATGTTGGATGTAGTCAAAGGTGTCTTGGTACCATGGGGAGTTAGAACCAACAATAAAACATACCAATTTTGATTCCAGAATGTTGAATATAGGTACAAGCAGTTGTTCGATAAGGAAATCATACTTAGGAACATTTTGTGTAATATCAAGCAGCGAGTCTTTTGTTTCCATTATTTCTAGAAAACTCCGTTAGTGATCCAAGGAACTTGTTCAAAGGTTATTCTAATAAATTATTCATTGAATTTGTCCACCATAATTTTATATGGAATCATCTTGTCATCTTTTTTCTAGTACTCATCATTCACTTGTCTGATCACTAGCTGTGAATCTCTAAATACTCGTAGCTCTTTTATTGTCCATTCAATAGTCATTTTGAGGCCTATGATAAGAGCTTCATACTCTGAGATGTTGTTCATGCATGGGAATGTGATCATGTATGCCTTGGGTATGCTATCTCCTTGTGGTGTGAGAAATATAACACTAGCTCCAAAGCCATGTTGAGTATGGGATCCATCAATTTATAAAGTCCAATTGCTAGTCTATTATGTCATTAGGATATTCTCATTTGGAAAGTATAATATGAGGGGCTTGTGATCATCTATGGGTGCTTCAACTAGTTGGTATATTATTATTTATCCCTTAATGACTCTTCTATTCATATATTCTATATCAAACTGGCTTAGAATCATCACCCATTTGGAAATTCGGCCTATTAGGGATGCCTTTGCTAGTAGGTACTTGAGTGGGTCTACTTTTGAAATTAGCTTTACCTTCTTGTTTAAAATATAGTGCCTCATCTTTTGTGTCACAAATACAACTAAGAGGCAAACTATTTATATGGGTGAGTAGTTTAGTTCATAGCCCACTAGTGTTCTAATAATGTAGTAGACTACAATTTCTTTGTTGTTGTCATCTAGTTGGGCTAGGAGAGCTCCCAATGCTACTTGTGTAGTGGAAACATAGAGAACCATTTCCTTGTCTAGAATAGGTGGCATGAGTACAGGAGGAATAATTAGGTACTCCTTGAATTGTTGGAAAACTTGGTCGCATCTCCCATCCCAATTGAAGGTTATATCCTTCTATAGAAGATGAGTCAAGGGGTGACATTTGTCTACCAATTGTGCAATAAATTTCTTGATGGACTGCAACTTTTCCTATAGACTTCTTTAATGTTTTAGTGTTTTTGGTGGATGCATATCTAGTATAGATTTTACTTTTGTAGATCCACTTGAATCCCCCTTCTTAACACTATGTACCCTAATATATTTCTAGATGTTACTCTGAAGACACACTTCTTAGGGTTGAGTCTCAGATTATATTTTTCCAGTTGATCAAATACCCTTACAAGATTTGAAAAGTGATTTTCCCTTTTGATGGACTTGGATAGGATATAATCCACATAATATTCCATGATGGTGTGTAGCATATCATTGAATATGGTTGTCATTGCTCTTTGATATGTTACTCCTATTTTCTTTAGGCCAAAGGGCATTACATTCCAGCAAAAATTCCTTCAAGCACAAGTAAAGGTTGTTTTGTGTTGATTATTTTGAGAGATATTTATCTCATTATATTTGGAGAAACGATGCATTAAGGATAACATCTCATGCCCTGTTGTGAGATCCACGATCATGTCAATACTTGGCAATTGAAATTTTTCCTTTGGTTAGGCCTTGTTTAGGTCTCTGAAATCTATGTAGATCCTTATGCCTCCAGTAGGCTTTGACACAGGTACTAGATTTGATATCCATTGTGGATAATTGATGGGTCTAATGAAACCCACATCTAGTAGCTTCTTGAGGTCTACCTTTACCATTAATGCTATCTGATGATGCAAATTTATGAGTTTTTTCTTGATAGGATTTACTCAGGGACTACAACCAAGTGATTTACCACTAATGTTGGATCCAATTCAAGCATGTCAGCATAGGTCTAGGAAAAAAATTACCTTTCTATCATTGATGAATGCTAAGAATTTTTATTTTTATTTGGGATCAAGTGATCTCATGTGGTATATTATCTTTGGATCCTCTATTGTGCCTACATTTATGGACTTTTTTTCTTCTACTAGGAGAGTTGATCTTTCTTGATACTCAAATATGGGGAGGTTGAACCCTCCATCCTTGGGTTCCTCTAGGAGGTTTTCTCTAGGGGAACTCATTTTGATTTTTATATTTTCCTTTTCATTTTTGTGACTATAAATTTCAATCTCTCCACCAAAGTATGCATCCTATTCGAGCTCCATGAAGAATCTTGCTTTGTGATATCTTGTTGGTATGTCTGTTCAAATTTCCATGAACTCAAAGATTGCTTCATCATTTTGGAATTGATCCATAATGGGTTCATGTTGTTTTTCCTAGTCTATTAGTTGTGGGTAGTAGAGTGGAAGGCTATCGTCATTGTCTGCAAAGCTTACAAAGGTTGATGAAATGGCTAGTATGGATTTGGTATCTTTTTCCCATTGAGTATCTTGGTCATCATTACTAGAAGTGAGTGAATCATATCTGGTGACGAAGGAAGGAGAATCCCATTTGTATTCATTAGAGTTTATTCCATAATGGTAATAGATGTTGGGAATGGTTTTGGAAAAATGGAGAGGGAACCTATTGTAGTCACCTAAAATTGATCATATCTTGTGACATTCACTTTTGAAATATTACAACACATTTTATTCTAAACCTTACATAACCCCTTTCATCATAACTATTATTTAATCTCTATCCAATTAATTAAATAAATTATAAAAAAATAATTAATCCACATTCCCCAAATAATTTAAATAAATTAATATTTATTTAAATTAATTCTTATCCTCTCACATCTATTATAATTTTAATAATTATAAATTATTTAAATTATTTCCCTAAATGACTTGATTCACTTTCTAAATCATCTCTCAAGATGACTTCATCACTTTCCAAATCATCTCATAAGTTAACTCGATCTCCTTTCCATTCTCCTCTTTAGTTAACTTGATCCACCTTCCATTTACTCTCCCAAGTTGCATGATAAAATTTATAATTCCACTACCGCTCACAAAAAGGAAAGTTTTATCCCTTCATCCTCTCATCTTCACATATAAATTAACCCACAACCAAGCCATTTGTATGGATGAGCTTTCAAGTACCCTTACTCTATTGAATTGTCTCTACAATCTTTCATCCATCATCTTTCATCTATATATTTCTCATCTATCATTCTCATCTTAATGTTATGTTGTTGCAACAGTGAGCAACCAATATTTCTCGATCAACAATCCTTCAAAATATTGCATTCTCATACAAGGTTGAGAATAGCAATGGATATCAATTAAGTTTAGCATGGAGATAAGTTTGCTTTCACTTGTCATTTTTATTTTCATGCTTTCTTGTACTCTATTGTGCTATTTAGGGTTTGATATCTCATTTTTTGAGTTTTATATCTAGTTTTCCCTAACTACATTGCTGAAACCAATGATCTAGCTTGCTTTTTGCAGGTTTCATTAACTTTTTGTTGTAGATCTGCCACTTTTTTGGACAAAACCCTAATTTTTACAAATTTCTTCATATCTTCCAAATGGCCATGGATTTTTCCATAATATTTTCAAAAAATATTTTCCATCATCTCAGGAGGCTACAATAAAAAATTATGGGTTTAACACCATTTTTGTAGGATTTATCATGATTTTATGTTTTATCCTAAAATTGGTTTTCTAGGTGCAAATTAATGAATTTTCTAGAAATTTTTACATTTTTGGAAAAATATTGAAATTTTAATATGGATCTATGTTTTATATATATTTAAATTAGAGGTCAAATACAATGCGAAAAAATATGATCTTTGTTTTCTATAGGTTTTTCATAAATCCACATTTCTACATGCAAAACAAGGAATTTTTCTGACTTCTTTACATTTCTAGAAAGCTCTCAAAAAAATAGCAAGGGTATCTTCTTTGATTTTTTATTTTTCAAATCAATAATATCTTCAAATAATTGAATATAATTTGGCTTTGCTAAAAACATGTATCTGAAATTACAATTTTCCTTGTCTGATGAGTTTTTTTTATGGCTACATTATAATATCATTTTCTGATTTTATAGGTGAATCTAAGGAGCTGGAACAATATTGGAACTAGCATATATAAAATATTTAAGGATGAAAATAATTAGGTGCACATATTCCATCTTTCATCTCTAATCATTGCTTGTCAACACACTTCGATTTGGGGCTTAAAATAACAACTTGTTTGATCACACACTTGGATTTGGGCTTAAAAAGAACATCTTGTTTGTTGTCACATCATTGAAATTGGGTTAAAACAAACAACTATCTTCTTACACATTTGGCTTCGGGATCTAAAAAGAATGAGTGCTTGAATTGTTTTACACACATTTTGATTTTCTAAAGGGAAAATAACAATTGTGAGTGTGAATCAAGTGTGTGTGATCAAAAACACCTCACTTGGTTCACTTTTGTCAAACCCTTCATAGGAGGCCTACTTGGAGCACACACCACTCCAAGGGATGAGCTCAATTGAGGTGTGAATCAAAATACACTCTTCTTTAGGAGTTAAAATCTTGTCACTCTTGACTAAGCCCCAAAGAACTTTATACATTTGGGAAGTGAAGGTGAAGGGTGGGTTACCCCTTTCTCCTAGCTGTGTGGTAGGATTTTTCTTTCAAATCATCCCTAGTCAACCTCGTGCATCCTAGCTTAAAACCTAATTGGCCATACCCTCTTCACTAGTTCTAGGACTTGTTGATGTGTCTTCTTCAAGTGCATTCTTAATCATCACATTCATAATTTTAAATTCAAACTTTCCTATGTGTCTTGCGTGTGTGATTCATGTGTGTACATGTGAAATCATTTGTTTTCAAATTTCTATATCAAGCTATAAACATCAACACATAAAGATATCATTATAATCATCTTGTTTATCCTTTTTATAATCACATTCCTATCAATTTGATCCTAATCAATCCAAGTCATCCAATCTAATCATTATACATCATCATCGTCACCCTAATCCTAGTCAAGCACTTGCTAAAATGGTCTTAATTATTAACAATCTTAGTTACAAGACCAAGGTCATACTTTAAGGATCCTCTTTGCCTAGTCATGAAGATAATCCAAAACCATATATCCTCTGAGGTGGGTCAAAATTTTCTCCTAGTGATGATGATAATTTTGTAGATCCTAGTGATGATGAGAACTTTGTAGATCGTAGTGATGATGAAAAATTTGTGGAAATCTTAGGTCATCTTAATGATACTATTGACAAGGGAAATACCACCCTAATTTTGGAATCATACACCACTCCATCTACTAGTCCTCCATAACCATCTAATAAAAATTCTATCTCAAATAATACTAGTCCTACACCAACACCACCATCCAACTTCCCAAGTTCTAATACATTAACCAAAGAATCCTTTGATTATTTTCTCCAAAGACTACTAGCACGAAATAGACCATCCCCATGTCAAGCACCCATTAATGAGCTAACCAAAGAACATTTGAATGTCATTCCTATTCTTCCAACTCCATCATGTGGTCCACAACCTATTGATATTATATGTCTAAGTTAAATTCCATCATGCCCTCATGTTATTTATCACAAAGAGCATACTAAGCCTCTTCTAGAGCTTTCCACTTCCATTTCCACCCAAATCCAAGAGCATTTCAAGAGAATCATCCTAAGCACGAGAAAAAATTAACCTCTCATTCTAATCAAGATCTAGGCCCTTCTAATGATACCACTCATAACATACTTGGTCCTATTTGTGATCAATCTTCCCTTTATGATGTAGATCCTGCCTATGATCAAGAAGGCCATGATGATCCTCTTAGCCAACTCTATTCATTCCATGGTCAAGATCACATCACTTCACCTATACATGAGAAGAAAACCTCCATTGCTCCTATACACCCCCTACCTAGTCCTATCCATGATCCCACATTATCCACTTGTCGTATTGAGACACATGCCTCACAAGTAAATTTACAAGATCAAACAAATAGTGTGGATCTAAATGAACATAATCAAGATCCTAATGATCCTTCCACATCCACTATCAACCCCATTTCAAATACCGCAACATGTCCTATTGGTCTATCCATATTTATTCATGAATGTTCCTCCTTAGGACAACAAAAACATTTATCAACTTCACCTTCTTCATCTAATAATGAACTCAAGTCTAGTGTCCAAAACACACGTAGTCCCATTTTCCATCACATGCTTTAGAACATGAACTATTAAGGTAAAGGCTTAGGCCTTTATGGACAAGGTATTTTAGAGCCAATCCATGTCAAGTTCCCTCCACGCTCATATGGACTTGGATACACACCCCAAGGTAAACAATCTAAAGATTTTGGTACTTCCTCTATCCATCCTAAGTCCTCTTTCCATCATAAGCCCTATCATATACCCAAAATAGATGTTTCTATTCCACCTCCATCATCCTACAAATTGAAAAAGCATGTAACCATACACCTTCCACCATCCACTTTACCTCCACTTCTCCCAAAACCCTAATATCTCCATTATACCATCCCTTTACCCATTGATCCATAAGTATTCTAAAAATCCTAATCATGACCAATTAATGCACACATTGTATAAACATGAAGTTTCCACTCATTCCACCATACCCATGGGATTCAAAAGAAAAAAATTGATGCCTCTACCTACAAAGAAAAAAATCCTAAGCTTTTTCATGCCTTAGGACACAAAATCAAAGAATGAAAGAAAAATCCATCTTATAAGCCCTTACCTCCAAAAGAAATTCCAAAAAAAACATGGTTTGGGTCCCTAAGAAAAAGGAAAGAAAGTCAAATGAGGCATCTAAATCTCAAAAATCCTAAACATCCTCTTCCACCCCACATTCTCATTCCATTCAAAAATATCAAATTCATAAATCCCAAAAGAAAAATAAAACTCACAAAAATACTAAGTCTATGTGGGTACCTAAAGCACTTTATCATCCATCTTCTAAGAAACATCAACATTGCTTCCTACACCACCTCCAGATCAAAATATTCAACATTTATCATGGTGTGTGCAAACATTGGTTATGGTTCCCTAAAATTTCACAACTCCACATACCTCCATCTCCTCATCTCTCATCCACTATCCTACATATCTTCCCCATCACCTTTGTTTGGTTCATGCATTTGGCTAATCCTCCCATTCATATTTTGCATAAGTCTTACATAATACACATCATAATCCATCATCTACCTACTCCATCTCCTTTTCATTTCATCCCTTACTAAGATCTATGAGCATAATGCCATTTGATATGGTCCTTGTGACAACATCCATCTAGCAGGACTATCACCTTTCATGGAACTAGACACTTGAGTCCCTCCTATCCATATTCCCCTTCTCTTATTCAATTTTTTTTTTTTTTTTTCAAGTAAAAAAAGAGAGAAAAAAATAGAAAAATGAGAAACAAAAGTAAAGAGAAATCCTTTCATCCAATGGTGAAAACCACCCTTGGTGGAACCTTGGATAAGTACTATGATGAAAACCTGGAAAACATGCATCATGTGTAGGTTGATCTTCTATGTCACTTACACTTGGGGACACGTTGTCTCATCCTATTATATCATTTTTATCCTATCATGTCCTATCTTACCATCTCCTATCTTATCATCATTTCCCACCATACCCATATACTTATCATATTGAGTCCATTCATCCTCTCTTCCTCCTTTTGATCTCGATAAAAATAGGAGGCAAAATATTGAAACATACTTTGGATATCTTTTGATATACATCATCCTTCCAAACAAACTTATCACCATCCTATTGTTCTAAGCTTTGTCATGAAAAATCCTAAGTATTGTACCTAGAATGGGGAAAGTTATTCTTATGTGACATAGTCTTTGGAGATCACATCCTTGCTCTCTTATGATGCATACATCTATTACATTCACTATGACCTGTCCTTTTACCAATCCATCTATCATGAGCCTTCTACCCCTTATCTTATCACCAATTTTTTTATCCATCAATCCCATCTATCTTCTTGCACCTAGATTTGGTTTTCCCTTTTCATTGGTATCTAGCACAAAGGCTACCCAAATTGTCATCCATTGAAATCTCAAAAAAATTCAAAAAAATCTTGAAAAAATACAAAAAAATTGAAAAAAGGTCCTAAAAAAATCCAAAAATCAAATATTCCCGAAATCTAAAAAAATAAAACATTTGAAAAATCCAAAAAAAAAATTAAATATCCCAAAAAATTCAAAAAAAATCAAAATAAATTCTAAAATCCAAAAAAATCAAATATCCATAAAAAACCTAAGCAATAAAATAAAATCATTTCTTCATCAATCTAATCATCAATCAATTCCATTCTTCAATCAAATCAATCCAATCTTCAAATTAATCTTCTTCAATCATTCCAAGCAATAAATCCAAATTCAATTCAATCCTTAATCCATACCAACCAAGCTAATAAATCTTTTGAACTTATCCAATCAAATCCTTTGGTTTTGATCCTAGCCTTGTTGTAAATCCAATCACTTAATCAATCAATCATCCTTGTGTTGGTCTAGGGATATATCGTTCCCTACAATGATAACACTATCATCATCATCAATCAATCAATTAATCATTAGTTTATAGCTTGACAAGGGAAATACCTTATCTATTTATGCATAATTTATGCATGCTTTCTTGCTTGCTTGTGTGTGTTATCATTTTTATCTTGCATTTGCATCAAATCTATATTATTCCAGCTAATACTCATATCTTGTTTATGTTGGAATAGCTTTTAGAACTATCCTTTGCATCTAAGGTCATATCATACCGTTTGTGCATTAGGAATTTAATGCTTTAAGTTTACTTCCTCATACATTTAGACAAGGTTATAATACACTAGGGCATGAGACACGTCATCACCTTGGTCCTTATACCTTGGTGCATAACATCCAATGCTACATCAAACATCATGATTTCTCACTATCTTGCAACATAACATATCATTCATCTCCTTCATCTACTTCGTATCTTGCATCATTCATCTTATCCATCATTATCATTTCATTTCGAGAGCATACCCATGTTTGTTCAACCTGCCTATCTTATCGAGGGGGCATCATCATCCCATCATCATCATATCCTTACATCATCATATCTATACATTATCATTATCCAATCTTTCCTTCATCATCCATTTTCTTTGACATGTACCTTAGCTTCTTTTAAATGATGTTACTCAACACAAATCTCATCATCTCGAACATCATCTCAAAGAGGGAAAAAATGTAGTCACCTAAAACTAACCATATCTTGCGACATTCACTTTTGACATCTTAAAACACATTTTATTCTAAACCTCACATAACCCCTTTCATCATCCCTATTATTTAATCTCTAGCCAATTAGTTAAATAAATTATATTTATTTAATTAATCCACATTCCCCAAATAATTTAAATAAATTAAATATTTATTTAAATTAATCCTTATCCTCTCACATCTATTATAATTTAAATAATTATAAATTATTTCTCTAAATGACTTGATTCACTTTCTAAATCATCTTTCAAGATGACTTCATCACTTTCCAAATCATCTCATAAGTTAACTCGATCCCCTTTCCATTATCCTCTTTAGTTAACTTGATCCACCTTCCATTTCTTCTCCCAAGTTCCACGATTAGCTTTCTAATTCCCCTCTTGCTCACAAAAAGGAAATTTTTATCCCTTCATCCTCTCATCTTCACATATAAATTAACCCACAAAAAATCCATTTGTATGGATGAGCTTTCAAGTAGCCTTACTCTATCGAATTGTCTCTACCATATTTCATCCATCATCTTTCATCTATCTATTTCTCATCTATCATTCTCATCTTAATGTTATGCTGCTGCAATAGTGAGAAACCAACATTCCTCCATCAACAATCCTTCAAAATATTGCATTCTCATGCGAGGTTCAGAAGAGAAATGGAGATCAATCAAGTTTAGCATGGGGATTGGTTTGCATTCTCTTGTTATTTTATTTTCATGCTTGCTCGTACTCTATTGTGCTAGTTAGGGTTTGATATCTTGTTGTTTGAGTTTTATGTTTGATTTTCCCTAACTACATTTCTCATCCATCATCTTTCATGTATCTATTTTCATCTATCATCTTCATCTTAATGTTATGTTGCTGCAATAGTGATCAACCAACATTCCTCCATCAACAATCCTTCAAAATCTTGAATTCTCATGCGAGGTTGAGAAGAGCAATGGAGAAAAATCAAGTTTAGAATGGAGATCGGTTTGCATTTGAATTTATTTTTTTGATTTTCATGTTATCTTTTCCTTCATTGTGCTAGTTAGGGTTTGATATCTTGTTGTTTGAGTTTTATATCTGATTTTCCCTAACTACACATATTAGTTCTAAAGTTGTCAAATAAGTCTTCAATAGGTAAATCATTCTCCATGATATGGTAGATATCCAATGCCTTAACGCTAGTAGAAGCTTCCTGTTTCTTAAAAGAGGTTTGTCTGGCTTTTGGAATAACCAGATCTTATGGCTCATAACCTAGGCCCATATTTTTCTTTCTTTTTTCCACTATGATAGGCTCCCACCTACCTTATTTTTGTAGCTCAAGGCAGCCTATTGCATTGTATCCCATTTGTTTGACTAGTTGGAAACCTTTTTGCTAGGGTATATTAGAAAGGTTTTTGGTTGCTCTAGCTCTTCTTGGTCCTCTTTTTAAATCATAGATGAGAAGTCCTCTTTGAATACCTCTTCGTCTTTCATGTCTCCCCACTTGGTGAAAATTGTGCCTTCGGCTATCATTTGTACTATCTAAACAGGCTTGATCTCTTTCAGATCTCCATAGATTTTAGGTGTTGGTGAGAGCATACCAATACAAAATACTTGGTCAAAGTGATAATTCCCATTACCCTTGTCAAGTACTTGAACATTGGTTTTCATTTTTTGGTTTCTCACTTGATGTGATCTTGGTTGAGGTCGATGAAAGCGTGGAAGGGTCAAAATATGAGAATGAGTGGAAGGCTATGCCATTGCTAGGTATGCATTGGATTATGTTATAATTTTCTTCCAATTTTGCACAGAAGTGGAATGGCTCAGGATCATCATATAAGGTCACCTCTTTTCCTTCATGGGGGTGCTTTAGGAATTGGTGGAATATGGAAGGGACTGCTTCTAATGCATGAATCTAAGGGTTTCCTAGGAATAGGTTATAAAGTAACTCAAGTTCAAGAAATTGACAAGTAGTTTCCATGGTGGCTAGTACTATCTGCACTGGGAGCCTAATTGTTCAAAATTTGTTTCAAGGTCATCATAGGCCCTAATGGTGATACTCCTTGCTTTATCTATCACGTCGTCAAAATACCCCAATTGTTTGATGAATTTGAAAGTATAGATGTTTAAACCCGCACCATTATCTATCAATACTCACTTGACCATGTTCTTGTTGACACCAACCTCTATGTATAGGGCTTGGTTGTGGAACATCCTTAGTGGAAGGTCTTTATAAAAAAAAGACTAAATAATTCCTAGCTATTATTTTTCCAACATGGATTGAAATTGATTTGGATCAAGGTCATTGGGGATTGAATCTTCCAATGCTTTTTCAAGTATTTCCCTAGGTGTGGGTGTTAGTTTTAACAACTCTAGGATTGAGATTAAGGTAGGAGTCTTCTTCAGCTGGTATATTATGTTGTAGTCATTTGATTCCTTAGTTGTAGGTTTGGGTGGGGCTCCTTGTATTGTAACTCTCCATCCATGGGTAGTTAAATTGCAGTTGTTGTCTCCAACTTGTATAGTCACTACATTTTCCCTATTGTCGTCATCTTGAGAGAGGGTTCCTAAAACTATATCACCATACATGTAATTAACATTGTGGTACTCTTGTTATTTTCCTTTGTCATTCCTCTTAGTGTCGTTTGGGATTGGGTTGGTGTATATTTGAAGATCCTTATTTTCAAGATGATGCTCGATGCCCACTTCCCTTTTGTCTATCAAATCTTGGATCAAGTGTTTGAGTCTCATGCAATTATTGGTCGTGTGTCCTTTGATCTTCTGGAATTCACACGTCTTTCTTGTTATACTATGGTGTCTTAAAAACTAGGTTCCTCATAGTTTGGGAGATCATTCACCTTGATGAGGTTTTGTTGTACTAGTTTACACATGAATATTTCAAGTGACTCTACTAAATTACTATGAACTACCTCCTAGGTTGATCATATTGTCTCTATTTCCCTCTTTGATTCATTTGTTAGTTGACTACCTTGTTGTTCTTGGGATAAGAAAGTTTTTTTTGTTTTCTGTACTATTTAGAACATAGGTCATTTGCACCAATTTTGGTTTATTTTGAGGTGCATTATGTGAATTTCATAGTGTTCTTGTGTCAACCACTCCATGATTTGTGAATTTTTTGTTTTTTTCCTAGATCTTAGGTTTATCATTTAAACAAGAGGGACTATCCTTTGAGCTATTCAATTTAAGGATTCCCCTTGCAATGAGTGCTCTCTCTATATGTAATCCATCTTTTATTGTTTCTTCAAATTTAGTAGGACATAACATAGTGAGTTGATAGTTAATTTCATGTAGGACATTGTAGATGAAGATATCTACTAGTTCCTTTTCAGGAATGGATAGTTTACATTGACTAGCCTTGTGTCTCCATTGTTGTAGGTAAGAGGTACAGAACTCTCCTTGAATCTGTTTGATTATAGATAAACTTGTGATGGTGATGTCTTGCTCTATGTGAAATGAGAAGTGGCTTATAAACTTGCTAGATAGTTTGTCACATATTTTAATTCCTAGTTATAGATGGGTGAACCACTTGATAACATGACCTGTAAGGCTGCATGGAAAGAGTCTCATGAGATAAGCATCATTTTTTTGTACCTCCATACATGACACTGATAAGTCTCATACATGCTCTACTAAATCTCGTCTTTATTTATATTTGTTTTCAAACCTGGGTATTTCAAAATTCTTTGGAAAAGGTAGTGTAGTGATGGAATGATCAAATGGGAATGGACATATCTCCTGAAGGGTGTAGGTATTCTTTCATTTTCCTACCCGCATGTCTACTATCTATTGGGTGGTGACCTCTAGTTTTAGTTCCATCTCCATTTTTGGTACATTTGTTTACAAGCCTTACATGTAATAGCTTTTTTTCCCTACCCTACTTTGGTCGTAAGTCATATATAACGGCGATATTGAACCTTGGTAGTTGTTTTGGATATAGAGCGGGTTAGGTCATTAATGTGTGTAAGAAAGTTTAGCTCCTTGTTGTTGGGATGAAGTATACTGAAGGTTACATTGTTGATGCATTAGAGGAACACCTTGTTGGTAGGATGAATTTGGAGGAGTTCCATGTGGCCCACCTAGTTGTTGATATGAACTATGTTTAAAATTTCCCTGATGGTGTGTTGGTGGGTTACCTTATTGACAAGATGACTAAAGAAGGGTGCATTGTGGCACACCTTATTGTTGGGATTGACTATATTGAATGTTTCTTTAATGGTGTGTTGGAAAGTTACCTTGTTGATGGGATGACTGAAGAAGGGTTCCCTATGGCACACCTTGTTGCTAGGACAAACTATATTGAAGGTTTCCCTAATGGTGTGTTGCCAGGTTACCTTGTTGATGGGATGATAGAAGAAGGGTACCATGTGGCACACCTTGTTGCTAGGACAAACTATACTAAAGGTTTCCCTGATTGTGTGTTGGTGGGTTACCTTGTTGATGGGACGACTAAAGAAGGGTACCATAAGCAACACCTTGTTACTGAGATGGACTACACTGAAGGTTTCCCTGATGATGTGTTGGTGGGTTACATTTTTGATGGGATGACTGAAAAAGGGTGATTTGAGACACACCTTGTTGTTGGGACAGACTATATTGAAGGTTTCCCTGATGGTGTGTTGGCAAGTTACCTTGTTTATGAGATGACTGAAGAAGGGTACCATGTGGAACACCTTGCTGCTGGAACATACTATACTAAAGGTTAAACCAATGGTGCATTGGTATGTTACCTTGTTGATGGGATGACTGAAGAAGGGTACCAAGTGGCACACCTCGCTATAAGGAAGGAATATACTAGAAGGTTTCCTTGATGATGCATTGGTGGGTTACCTTGTTGATGGGATGATTGAAGAAGGGTACCCAAAGTCACACCTTGTTGTTGGGACTAATATAGAAGGGGACCATGTGGTCCACCTTGTGGGTGGTAATAATTTGGAATGAGACCCTGTGTTTAACCTTGTTGGTGGTACTGGATGTATTAGGAAGGGTCAATATTCAAAGTATTTTGAGGTACATATTGTTAGGGAGGTGGATTTTTTTTTTCCAGTATATACTGAGATGGACCTCCTTGATATTGTTGTGCTACTACTGCTTGTTTGACTTGCATTGGTTTTCTATATAGTGGGGTTTCCATGGATTGACCATTGTTTTGTGAGAACATGGGTGGCATATTTTACATCTCTTGGGTTTCAATTATCTGTCTCACAAATGAGTCATCCCCTAAGGGGATAATATTAGGATCCTTGAGGGCCTCCATGTTGAAGTCCACTAGCAATCTAGCACCACTCTATGCTTACTTGAAGAAATATGAATTTGGGTCTTTTCTCAATATTTTTTCCATTACTTTGAGAATTTTTGGGTCATTGGAGTGTTCAAATAGTTCCTCATCATTGATTCCTTCTTTAGTATCCACCTCCTCTATGATTACTCTTTTTTGGTCCTGGTTATTTTGTCCTATCACTTCTTATCATTTGTGATTTAGTTCTTCCTCATTGAATGTGTCTCTATACATAGGTCTCTTTTGGGGTGTTTCAAGATCACTCAACCTATAGCCCCATGGGCCACCTTTTTCATTCTCGGTTTTTCCTGGTGCGATGCTTCTATTGTTCTTGTTCGCTTCCATATTTTTCCTATGTTGTGACCTTGTAGTTGTCATAAACAATTGCCAAGCTTTTGTGAACATTTTCATGACTCCTAGCCTATGGAAAGTTTTGTACTATTGGTGGAAAGCATATATATAAATGTTCTAGTTTATTTTTGGTGGGTGCGGTATCTTCTCAAGATGTACCCCTTGGAAAAAAAAATTGTAGGGAAATTCTTTTGAAGGCGGAGTATGGATTTCCGCTTAAGGATTTTTCTCTTGCTAGATCTAAGAATTTTTTTCTTGTAGTAAAGCATGAGGGATATATGTCTATTGCCACATAGGTGGTGGTAACACGGGTCTTTTGGCTTCTATGTCTGATTTCTCTTCCTCTTTGTCTAAGATTTATTTTGTGTTTCTCCACTAGTTAGGTGTTTTGTTCTTCTCAAATATGAAGGTTCTAAAAATGCTAATGATATCAATTTATTTACCTAAAATGTGTGTGAGACTAGGTTGTAGGATTCATTCTACAAAGTTCATCTATTGAACCAGAGCAACTGGTCACCATATGGTTAGAAAGTGTAATGGTTTTGGGATGGTTGCTATGAAGCTCAAGACCCTCAGGTTTTATTGTTGTTTGGAAGTGACACTATCTTTGGAACTCAAAAATGCTAAGGTACCTAGATTGATATCTCACTTATGCCTCTAGAGGATATGTTGTGGGAAAGCTTACTTGAACTATCTATGTGTCCCAAGTAACTATTGATATCTTAGAAGTGCGACTGAAGGAATAATCTAGGTTTGTGTGCTTTGATTTTAATTTCTAAAAATTGGATGGAATGGTGAAATTGGATGGACTATATGAATTATTTGGTTTTCCAATTTTTTTCTCCTACCAAGGATCCTATAAGTAGCTTTGGTTCATTTTTCCCAATTGTTAGTAGGATAGAGCAATAATGTTGGTTTTTGGGGGAAGGTGCCAATTTGGGAGCAAGAGCAAAATTTTTTATCAAGTGTGCAACTCTCTCATAAGAAAGTGCAAGCTAGAATGTCAAGTACACTAGAATCAACAAGTGCAACCTCTATGTGTTTTTGTCAAAAGTGGTAATGTACTTAGTCAACTATGAGCTTATTTGGAAAATGTGATTAGTTTCTAAGCAAATGCACCAAATTTTGGGAAGCAAGTACGAGTAAAAAGAAGCAAGTGCATGAGTTTTTGATCAATTGCATAGTTTCTATCAAATGCAGCTGATTTTCATTAGTAAATTTTGTGTGATAGTGAGAAAATGTGGAGTTTTCTTGGAAATTGCACCCAACCTTGGATTAAGTGGACTAAAATAAGTAGCAATTATGGCCTCTATGTAAATTGTTTCTAGTTTGAGCAATCTTTCTTCATATTTTTGCAATTTTAAGTTGGTTTTCTCCTCAATTTCTCTTTGTTTGGAGTATGGAAAGTGCTACAATAATATTTTGACCAACTCAAAAATAATGGACTAGTGTGGCATTCATGTCTATGACCTCAAGTTGTGAAATCATGACACCAAATCCATAGTTTCCAAATGTTTGCTTTGATCCAATGTAGCCTAGAATTAAAGCCTGAATATTCAAAAACTTTTAAGGAAATCCTTTCAAGGAGTGCAAATATAGGACTTATTTAAAAGCATACACTAAGTCAAAGGATTTTTTATTCAACCATCATGTTTTGTGTTTGTTTGCATGTGTTCATTTTAGATCAAGCATAGAATTTAATGTTAAGATTATTTTGAATGTATTTGGAAAGTTTAACATAAACAAACATTTATAACCCTAGGGATAGAAACCATTCTTTTAGGTAGACCTATCTCATGCTCTGGAAAGAGATGATTTTACATAAAACTTATGGTGTGGACCTATAGTCGGACTTGGCAAGTAACTTCTCACAAGTAAATTATGATGCACCACTTTCAAAGAATATTTTTTGATAAAGGGGTAGTTTCTAAAACAATTTGGCTCTTAGTAATGTTTTGGGGATATTATTTTTAGGCTTCTATACATGTAGTGTTTTTCTCAATTTGGAGACCTCTAGCCCTTGTGGTTTTTATGCATCATGAGGATATTGAGTGAGAATATGATGACATAGGCTAGCAACACCTGATGGGATGATGAAATCTCATCACAGTCACAATTTATTTCTATAGTGGTCTAGAATGAAAGTAACACTTGGGTCACCTATGAGTTCTACAGCGTGAGATGTGTCTCAATAAGAAAACCCTCTAAAAGGTGTGCTAATTTTTTTTGTGAATCTCAAGATGTTTTCCCTCACCCAAGATCGCCAAAAGGTGCGAGGGGAGAAGACAACCATCTAGCTTTCCAAACATTGAATGCACAACATACAATTCATAGTAGTTTGATTCTTTTTAAGCACCTCAAGTGGTGTTAACCCCAAAAATATGTGAATAAAGCATAATTTTTTTTTCTTTTTAATTACACCAATAAGAAGTATTCTTGATATCAATCACTTAAGATAGAAAAGGTGCAAGACAAAAAGAATAATTTGTCCATTTTTAAGCCCAAATCTGAGTGTTTCTAAAGTGATCCCGATCTTACATGGTCTACAAAAGAAAATATGAGCATGCATCAACAAAAAGAAATCATTTTGGTCATTTGTGTTGTTATTTTTATGCACTAAAATCAAGATTCCTAACTATTAAAACTTGGAAAGAGTTCATTTTTAGAGCACCCAATTAATTGAAATGTTTGTTGTTATTTTTATGCACAAAATGACAATTCCTAATTTAGAAAAACTTTGAAATGGTTCATTTTTAAGAGCACAAAAAATGAAATATTCATTTGTGTTGATATTTTTAAAGCACCAAATAAAAGTTCCTATTTTAAGAAAGCTTGAAATGGTTCATTGTAAGAGCACCTTAAAAACAAATGTTTTTTTTTCTTTTTTTTAATGCACCAAAATAAAATATTCCTAACTTTAAAAAGCATTTGTAAATTTTGAATTCTTTGATTGTTCGTCTTCCCTAAATAAAATGTGTTACTGTTTCTCAAACCTTGAATATACAAACATTAACACCTATCACACATTAACAAACATGCATCTATTTTTAAAAAAAATCTAGTTAGCAAATCTCAGACAAAGGTTTGTCAAAGCAAATGTGCAAGAAACACAAGTGTGCCCTTTGTCACATAGTAAATGTGCTATAAAAGAGAAATTGTGCCCTCTATCATTAGTCAGATACACATAAAAAGAGCAAGTGTGTGGTTCTTAGAGTCAACTACATGGGTTTTAGAGGCAAGTGCAAAAAATTTTGGGACAGTGCATGAAAAATTCTCCATAAGTGATTATAGAACCTACAAGTCCAAAAATGGCTCATAGAAACATTAGTGTACAAGACCAGAGTCCCATTGGGTATGCCAGAATGCGTGAGGGGGAAAATTGTAAATGCTAAATTAGAGAAATGCAATTGAAATCAAAATTTAATCTAAGATCAAGAAAACTAATCTAAAATCTAATCCTACACATATGAAATGAACGATTCAAACTACTAAATTCAAGAACATGAAAATGATGTATATAAACATATGAATTCAACAATGTAATTGTTGTTAGAAACCAAGATCACCTACATGCAATCACCTATCACATGCAAAAGACATGCAAAACCAAAGAAGATGTTCTGTAAACCTCAAAGTAAAAATTCATTATTGAGAATCAATTATTACAAAGAGATCAATCCTTATGGAGGAGATCAAAAAACCCTAAAAGGGAAACCCTAAATGAAACCATAGTGTGCACACTTAATAATTAATCAATTATTAATGTGCCTAAGTTTAGCTTAAGTCACTAAAGGAATAAGTGACTTAACTAATTAACCAGAATGATATAATTAATTGAGTGTAATAACTTATTACTCTAACACCCCCCCTTAATATGAACTTAGGAAGAAGCTAAAACATTAGAAAAAGATGCATGCAAGCAAAGATGGGTCCCGACAACTAGGCCTGATGAGGTAGCCATTTACAAATGCAAGAATGAGGTAGAGAAGGAAAACCCAATGGGAAAAACTCCCCTACAATGAGATGACATGGTGCAAAGAAGCACTGGAAGAGCACTGTAGAGTAACACTAGAACCGCAATCTAGCAAGCAAGGAAGGTTACTTCTATCTACAAGAAACCATATCGGAATCATAATGATACAACAACAGACCCGATGCCATGGAACACTCAAAAAATCCAAAGGGGAACAACCCTAGAATCTATGAAGCAGCAGTCGATTATTGAATGAATGTGAAACTGAAATGAAGTGCAAAGATGCAAAGTGCACTCTCCCAACTACCAAAACATCCAAGTAATCTCTAAAACACCCATCGGGCCAAATATGGATTAACGATAAACTTGGGATAGATACAGAAAAAATTTCATGGACAGAAACATAGATCTCCTCAATACCTTTCCAACGCCGCAAAGATAGCAAAAATCAGAGATCGTGGCAAAAAGTTATGAGCTCAGAAGCACAAAAAAAAAATCTGAATTCAAACAGAAATAAATGTAGTTAGATGGAAAAATACTGAAACATAAATTGCACCATAGTAAATTTCTTGAAACCAGCTTTCTGACGATATCTTGTTTTCCCAATTTCAATACCGTATGCCCAAGTTATGCCAAAAACAAAAAAATTGCTCTTTTAGGCAAATTAGGGCTAGGAGAGGGCAAAGAGGCCGTACGACCACTGACGTCAACATTTCACAAGCATATAGATTTCACGGCCATCTGGCCATTGCCACAAAAATTTAGCCCCCTTGCAAAAAAGTTTAGGCCCTTGGTCACCCATGTGACCGAGGGTGCAGAGTAGGGGGCTGGGGTGGAGCCCCTGGTCCTCCATAGGACCTTGGCTAGAGCTCAATGGGTCGGGGATTGGGTGCATAGTGCTCGGTCCCCCATATGACTGGAGCAGGTGTAGAGGGGGCCCATGGGGGCTGCAATGGCCGGTGGCACTAGTAGGGGGAGCCACCGACGGCAGCGGTGGACCGGTGGCTGCTCGGTTGTGGGCTTCGTCAATACTGACGACACAAAAAATAATGCAATTTTTTAATCTTTTTTGCATTTTTTTTTGCATTTTTTTCGATTTTCGTGCCAAGAGAGCATGTTGGGGAGGCTGTACGACCTTCCTGGAAAAAATTTTTTCCTCAGAAACCAAGTTCTCCAAAATCAGCAATTTGACAAGCGTTTCTAGGTTTTTGGGGCACTACGAATGCAATGGCGACATCCGTTTGAGCCCAAAGTGTTCTGAAAAATCAGCTACCCCCAGATCTTGCAAAAAAGATGCCTGTGGAAACCCTTGCACTTGAAACTCACTGAAAGGCCATATCTTCAGATCATGAGTAAGCAGCTGTAGGTTTGGAGCTTTGATACCATGTTAGAAACCAAGATCAGCTGCATGCAATCACCTGTCACATGCAAAAGACATGCAGAACCAAAGAAGATGTTCTGTAAACCTCAAAGTGAAAATGCATTATTAAGAATCAATTATTACAAAGAGATCAATCCTTATGAAGGAGATCAAGAAACCCTAAAAGGGAAACCCTAGTGTGCACACTTAATAATTAATCAATTATTAATGTGCCTAAGTTTAGCTTAATTACCTAAAGGAATATGTGACTTAATTAAGTTACCTTTATTCCTCTCTTAAGATTCCCATGGAAGAGTTTTAGTCTCAATTTGGCATTGGCATCGAGATACATGGCTTCCAAATTCTATCATCATATCATCTACTATTGCTTTATGGATTCCAGGATTGTTCTAGTTTGGTGTTTTCAAGTATTTTGTGGCATCGGGTCTACTGTTGCATTATTATGATTCTAATATGGTTTCTTGTAGACAGAAGTATCTTTCCTTACTTGTTAGATTGCGGTTCCAGTGTTACTCCATAGTGTTCTTCCAGTGCTTCTTTGCAACAGTCATCTCATTGTAGGGGGGGTTTGTCCCACTAGGTTTTCCTTATAACAGTGGAACACAATGTTGAACATACATCGAACATCAAAACTTTTTAGAAAAATCAACCATCTATATCAAACAGCTGAAATCAAAATCAAACCAAGACAAACTTTAGGGGGGTGATATTCTTTTGAATAATTATTTTTATTGCTATATGCTCGAATGTTCAAATATTTTACTTTGATTATTGTTATCATTTATTTCGAGCAAGTTGATGATGTATTGAACTAGAGAAGCTAAGAAGGAGAATGGTATTTTATTTGTCTGTTGTCTATGAATTGATCATTTATTGTGAAAATTGTCATGAGACATGCTCTACAAAGTAACACTAATGAAATTCTGAATTTGCATAGTATAATGATTCAATTCTTGTTTGTTTACACAAGAAATGCTTAGGTCACCTAAGTTTAATTATACCTAGATGCTTGTGTTCACTTGCAATATCAAAAATCATGAAAGTAGTACTTAGGTCTTCATGGTCTAATTATACCATCGATGCTTGTACTCACTTTCAACATTTTAAAGCCTCAATGATGATAAAAATCATGATAAAATTTTATTAAGTTGACAAATTTTGCATATGTACTTGTGCATGATTACATTAGATTGGATTTATGTTAGTTTTACACCTGCAAAGTATTTTGTTCCAAAGACAGGTAACAAATTCATAACGATGTTAACTTTCATTATTAATGGATTGAGTATACTTGACAATAACAAAAACATCATCATTATCATATAGCTGCATAATCGTTTCCATTGCATACATTAGAGAACATTATTATAGCATTTTATCATTCATACATTTCATCAAATAGTTTGTATTAGTCATGTCATTTATTCATTTGTGCATCACATCATAAAATTGCATGAGAAAAACTATCAAAAACAAATCTCTATATTAGTCATCATTCATTTCATCCCTTCTTATATCATATATATGCATTATTCATATATCATTGAAACATCATAATCATACATATGGTTACATTATCATGTAATATAGATACACACATCATCATACATATATCGATTCATGTAAATAGATACAATAACCGAAGTATACATCATGTCTCATATATCATGGAAACACATAAAAAAGCTATGTGTGCTACCTCCAGAAGGTACAAACATCTTTGGACCAGTACCTCTACCACCAGACATACTAGGATCTCTCGGATCTCTCTGGGGAAGTTGAGTCACACCCACGCTAACAGTCTTAGAATGAGTCCTGCCTGATTGAGATTGTGCATAACTAAATCTCTTCTCAGAGGGAATTGCTTCATGGTATCATTCTCTATAAAATTGTACCTCTCTAACCACACAGAAAATCTCTCTCATATAATCTACTATGGCGGTACCATCTGCTAATCTCTCTAACTTATCTAGGGTAGTTTGTACTTGCTCTACAACCTATCTAACTACATCTCTTTTTTCTGTCAATGAGGCAATCTATTCCTGAGCAGCTGCCAACTATCCCTATACCTGAACAAGATTCTGCACATGAGACCCGACCTATGTCTGAACCAATAAACCCTGAGCTTGTACCAACTACCCATGTATGGTCTATACATGGACTTGTAAACTCACAATCTGAGTCTGTTGATGTTGTGAAGGTACCTCAATATGCATATGTTGCTCAAAAGGAGCTACCAATGATTGCCTCTTATGAGGCACCATAAAGTCTCACACATCTACGGTTGCACCCAACTCACCACCATCATCATCTCCCTCCTCCTCGCCACTACTACCATCATCCTCCAAAGATAATGGCATTGGCTCATCAAGAACGGTAATCCATGGAAAAGGATGTAGAGCCAGATACTCTGCATTATTTGTTGTTATAGGAGCCTTAGTAATATCAGGATGAATATCCCAAACTAAAGGCTATAGAGCTTGGTACTCCTGAACAACATCATACGAAAGACAAGGTCCCTAATCTACAAAATCTATCTGACGATGACCATAATGAGAAACACCTTGGGGCATGCCTTTAAGATACCAAATTGCCTGAGCACTCTCCCAAATAAAAATCTCTCGAATACCCAATGATTCTGACCAATCAGTAGCAACAACTGAGAGAGATATGGAAACTAAATACCATCATAGTCTAGATAAGGTCACCATGTGACAGCCTCAACATTGTCCAACACTCTCCTCTAATGCTCTAACTTACCCAGTGTGAGTTGAGTAAGCTGACCTGCATAAATGTGCACATATGGAATCATAGTTGGTTGTTGTCTCACTATCACTGGATGTGTAATAGCTACATGTTCCCACACCCACACCTGTAATAATGTAACCCTTGTGGACAAACTATGATGTCGGAGGTAGATAGTTGAATGTAAATCATGATAAAGATGGGAAAGCATACACATGCCCCATGTATATCAGGTACCATAAACTACCATACTCTCTAATTCATGACCCCAAACAATAGAAAGTCCCTTTGATCTACGATCAGGACAAAGGAACCTTCCAATAAAACTAGCAAGAATTGAAGGCAAGGTAGCATAGGTATCCACCATATCATGCCATGGAATCTCGTACCCACAAATATGATCATCTTGAAATACTTTGTGGAGAGAATCAGTCCCATCCTACTCTGTAGAATAATATAGCACAAGGTCACCAACAACAGGAATCCTCAAAATCTGCCATACATCCTTAGGGGTGACGGTCATCTCGCCAGTAGGAAAGTGTAAGGTATTATGCTTGCTATGCCACCTCTCTACTAGGGTTGTCAAGAGACCTCGATTAATCCTAATCTGGGGCATAGATAAGAGAGAGGACAAACCAAAGTGGGTAATCACTGTTGTCTCAGGCTACATTAGTTGTCATATCAAATCAAAATTCCTAGGAAACCGCTCTTGAACTTGTATGTTTGTCAATGCCTTCTATCATCATGAAATGTTGAAAGTCAGTAATCTTTTTCAATTCATCAAAAATCAATTATCCTATCAAATCTAAATATCTTTGGTGAGACTTTGATCAAATTGCGTGAGAAACCATCAATCAACCTTGCCTATCATGAGGTCAATCATCAATTTTATTTTATTTTTTAAAAATTGTACCTCGCCTATCATGAGGTCAATCATCAATCTTAAAATTTTTAAAACAAATTGTACCCCGCCTATCATGAGGTCAATTCATCAAAGTAACCTTGCCTATCATGAGGTATATCAATTAAGTATAATTAATCCTCACCTATCATGAGGTTAATTATTTTCAATCAATCATCAAACCTCACCTATCATGAGCTTAAACATCATGTACTCTACTGAGATCATCAATCTTATCAAACCAACAATAGAAATGATAAAAAATGACAAAAATCAAGAACAAAATTGACAAAAAACATCATTCTGACTCAGATGCACCAAAATAGTGTTTTGATGCACTAAAACAAGCGGTCAAAGCGCTAAAACATTCAATGTGTCATTTTAGTAGGTCAACGTGCCACTTCATGTAGTCAATGTGCTAAATCAGCGGATGCACCATTTCATCTAACCTACACACTACAAAATTTTCCCTATGTGTTGAACTAACCTATGCGCTACTTTAGCTTACTGATGTGCAACACTACTTGACCTAGGTGCTAAAATTACAGACACACTAATTCATCCTATCAACGCACTAAAACAATTGACCTATGCGCTAAAACAAAAATTGAATGCACTACTTCGGGCTTCTAATGGGCTAAAAGAATCTGAATTTTTAAAATTGAATTACAAGCACGACAAAACGAAAAAAATGTGAAAAACAAGGAGATTTATGGATACATACCGGAGGTCCATAGGTGGTTGGGCGGTTGTGTTGATGCATGCACTCGAAATAGTGAGTGTGGTATGGGATTGACATTTTTCTCCAAAAGGCTCAAAATCACTCTCTCTCAAATTTGAAAACTCAACATGCACAAATGAATTCAAAATCACCCTTTTTATCTTTTTAATAGATTGATTAAAGAGAATTTTGGTGGGATTTATTTATTTTATTTACTAGAGGATTATTCATACTTCATCACAGGGGCATTTTCATAACTCTTTGTTAGGAGATAAATTATTTTATCATCAAACCTTTATCAAATCATCAAATATTTTTAAAAAAAAAAATGAAAAAAATTCTGAAAAATCCAAAAAAATAAAAAATTCATCACTTTATCTCCTAAGGGGACATATATCTATGATCACAACAAAATCAACGTCCAAGGCATATCTGAAAAGTTTTCATCGATACGAGCAGTAGCAACAAAATTTTCTTTGAAGCGGTGCGTAAACACATCACATCAAAGAGGGGCAAAATGTATACACCTAAAAATTGTCTAGATAATCTAATGAATTAAATACGATTTGATTTGATTAATTAACCTTTAATTTTTCTACTATTAAATAAATAAATTTAATAATTTGTTTTATTTAATTATCATCATTAAATTCTTCTATTAATTATCTTAATCACATCATTTCATATAAATTATATAAACAAATTTTATACTTTGTTTTATTTAATTATCATATTTCTTCCATATTTATTTACTAAACATAGATTTCTATAGTTTTGTTTTATTAGGTTAAATATAGATTTTTTCCTAGATTGAATAAATCTAAATATTCAATTAAAAAATGTTTTACAGCTAATCATATCCACCTACCAAATTAGATATGAAATATCTAATTTAATTCATCTCAACCTTCACGAAGAAATTTGGAGACAAATTGGAGATAAATTTGTAGGCAACTCCATCTTCTTCCATTGATTTTTCCTATGATCTGGTTGAATATTTTTGTGGGGAGGAACAATCTCCATAATCAGCTCAAAATCCTTCATCCTTCACCTTTGAATCCTCAAGATTGAATCTAGACCTTTGTTGTGCTGCCCTTTCACAAATATGTTGTTGGAAATCTATAAATACAACCTCTTTCGATAGGGAAATGATCTCAACTTTGTGCAAACTTACTTTGCAGGAATAACAATTGAGCAATCAAAGAATTTGGTCAATATTAATTAACATCTTAATAATAGAATTATCATTTATCAATAGAATTAATCATAGCATTTTAGCATAGAATCAATAGCATGGCTTTTCATTTAGCTGCATCATAATTTACTATAGCTTCTTTTATCAAGTTTAATGTCAATTTAGATTACAATAGTTGTATCATTATCATTCAGACATCATCATATAGGATTGGATTATTGCATTTATCAGCATCTCATTCTCTATATTGGCATTTTAATAGTCATAATTCTTACCAAATCTAGAGCCTTGTGATTTAATAAATCTTTGGAGATAGAGAGCAATACCACACTTTCAAGAGATTTATTGTTTTAATTAGATTAATATTTGTTGGTTCTTTTGATATAATGTCTTATTAAGAAGTGTTGTTTTTTATTTTACTTTTTACTTATTCCACACTTACATCACTAAATCACTTTATTCTCTTAAGTCGATTAAATTATTAAATCATAATACTTTAATTAACTCAATTTTCCCTAAAATTTTTGAATAATTAAATCATAATATTCAAAACATTATCAAAAATCAAATCACACTCATGCAAATTTGTTTGCAAAATTCAAACTTGATTTGCACGTTCAACTCCAAAATGAATGAATTAATTAAATCAATTAATTATTCATTCTCAACCACTTTTTTTTTATTGAGTAAATTACGATCCCCTAATTTCTCAATCTATTCTTAAATGATCCATCTATTTTTTATTGAGAAAATTACGATCCCTTGAGTAATCAATCTAAATCCTAACTAGCCAATCTATTTCTTAATCACACAAATTGTGTAATCTACCTTGCATAATTTATTCGTGTCTAAATCCTATCAACACCCTTCAACCATCAATATTGATTTAACATTGTTTAATCCTGATCATCCATTTCAAATCACTTTTTCTATATAACAAACCTCTTTCCTCACAAATAAGGATTGAAGAGTCAACATCATTTTCACAATGAAGTATTGCTGACATTCATAACCACCATTGTTAGAGCTTCAACACAGATCTTTGATCAACCAACATGTAGCTCATCATTCAGAAAGCTTTTCCACAAAAAATATGGAGGCTTCAGAGTGATACAAGCAACCACATCCTTGCAAATATACTTTGATACGAGATGGGTAACAATTGTTAGAGTAATAAATTATTACACTTAATTAATTATATCATACTGGTTAATTAATTAAGTCACTTATTCCTTTAGTTACTTAAGCTAAACTTAGACACATTAATAATTGATTAATTATTAAGTGTGCACACTAGGGTTTCATTTAGGGTTTCTTGATCTCCTTCATAAGGATTGATCTCTTTGTAATAATTGATTTTCAATATTGCATTTTTACTTTGAGGTTTACAGAACATCTTCTTTGGTTTTGCATGTCTTTTGCATGTCTTTTGCATGTGACAAGTGATTGCATGCAAGTGATCTTGGTTTCTAACATGGTATCAAAGCTCCAGACCTGCAATTGCCTATTCGTTAATCCAGATTTGGCCTGATGGGTGTTTTGGTAGTTGGGAGAGTGCACCTTGCATCTTTGCACTTCATTTCAGTATCACCATTCATTCAATAATCAATTGTTGCTTCATAGATTCCAGGGTTGTTCCCGTTTGGAGTTTTCGAGTGTTTCGTGGCATCGAGTCTGTTGTTGCATCATTGTGATTCCGATATGGTTTCTTGTAGATAGAAGTATCTTTCCTTGCTTGCCAGATTGTGGTTCCAGTGTTACTCTATAGTGTTCTTCCATTGCTTCTTTGCAGCATGTCATCTCATTGTAGGGGGGTTTTATCCCACTGGGTTTTCCTTCTCTACCTCATTCTTCCATTTGTAAATGGGTACCTCATAAGGCCTAGTTGTCGGGACCCATCCTTTCTTGCATGCATATTTTTCTAGTGTTTTAGCTTCTTCCTAAGTTCATCTTAAGGGAGGTGTTAGAGTAATAATTTATTACACTTAATTAATTATATCATACTAGTTAATTAGTTAAGTCACTTATTCCTTTAGGTACTTAAGCTAAACTTAGGCACATTAATAATTGATTAATTATTAAGTGTGCACACTAGGGTTTCCCTTTTAGGGTTTCTTGATCTCCTTCATAAGGATTGATCTCTTTGTAATAATTGATTCTCAATAATGCATTTTTACTTTGAGGTTTACAGAACATCTTCTTTGGTTTTGTATGTGTTTTGCATGTGACAGGTGATTGCATGCAGGTTATCTTGGTTTCTAACATGTTCAACATTGTGCTCCACTATGATCATTATGTTTATTGTGTTGGCATACTGTTGTTTAACTATTTGTTTAAGCTCAAGTTTATTGCCCCCAATGAGTTTAGGATTTTATCCCAAAGCTAGGGTGAGACACGACCATGTTGCAATGATATGATATTGAAATGGAAATGATGGCGAAAGTGAATGACCATGACATGCCTCTAATAGATGGAACTACTGGTTTAAATCACAAATAGCACCCGCTTGTAGATTTTCACTACATGTTTTTATTGGACTTTTTCAGACTCTATAATTTTTTTGTATTTTCCTTTTTTAATTTTTTTTTTCTTTCCTTTTTTTATTTTTATTTTGCATTTTTCTATCACCAAGATGCCTATTTGCCAAGTTTTCATCAAGGCAATGAATTTTTTTTTCAGGACTTGAACCATGCACTAGGTGATTTAGGTGTAGAAATTTCTTAGATGGATAATGTTGATAGGTTTATTGAATAGATCCCCTTCATGTGTTGACAGTTGATAGGCTTCATATCCATAGACTGATATAACAACCAAAGGACCTAGCTAGTTAGGTTCAAAATTTTCTTTCTTTTCTCTATCCTGTTGATTTCTAAGGTTTTCCTTTGGGACCAAGTCACCAACCTAAAAGACTCTAGGATTTACCCTGTGATTGTAACTCCTGGACATTATTTGTTGGTATTCCTTTAAATCATTGATAGCTTGTTGACGACATTCATCCAACAATTCCATTACTTGTAGTCTAGAAACTCTATAATCCTCATCTAAAATAATTCCCTTAAGTGATGCACGGAGTGATGGAATCTCAACCTCAATGGGTAGTATGGCCTATGATCCATATACCAAGGCATATGGTGTAGCTCCTGTAGGTGTTCTAATTCTATTTTGGTATGCCCACAAAGTAGGGTTTAGTTGATTGTGCCAATCACACCCAACATCATTGACTGTTTTCTTTAGAATTTTTAGAGTTTTTTTGTTGGACGCCTGTAATTGGCCATTTCCCCAAGGATAGTACGATGTTGAAAAATGATGTTGGATGTGAAACCTTTCACATAATTCTTGGAAATCCTAATTTTTAAAAGGTCTACCATTGTCTGTGACAATCGACTCAGGTATGCCATACCGACAGATGAGGTAATTCAGAATGAAAAGAAGATATCTGCTTTCCAATGATTATTGTTAAAGGAATCGCTTATATCCACTTTGTAAAGTATTCCATGACTATGATTATGAATTTGTGTCCATTGGATGAAGATAGATTAATCTTTCCTACCAAGTCTAGACCCCATTGACAAAAATTCCATGTTGAAGTAAATGGTTGCAATTGTTGTGCTGGTGTATGGATAAGGTTACCATGGACCTGACAATTTTGGTACTTTTTAACAAACTGATAAGACTCCTTGTCCATAATCAATCAGTAATACCCCAAACAGAGGAGTTTCTTGGCTAGAGTTAGTTCACTTGAATGAGTTCCAAAAATACCTTCATGAACCTCACGTAAGGCTATCTCATATTAGCTTATGTTCTAGACACTGAAGAAGACTACCATGTAAACCTTAACAATAAAGTGTGTCAGAAATTAAGGTATGTCATGTGGATTGGTAGATGAAGTTGTGTTTCTAGTTTCTGGAAATATCAGGAGGAAGGATATTGTCTTTTAGATAAGCATGGGTCTTTCAATAGATTGAGGATTTAACATCAACTAATTGGCATATGGTTTGAGATTCAGGATTATCATAGGCAAGATTAGACACTTGTTCTACCATAAACTCATAATGACTTCTTTTTTCTTGCAACTGTAAGAGAGAAGCAATTGTCACCATAGCATCTGCCACTTTGTTTTTTTCCCTTGGAATCTGTTCAAACTTGATATCCACAACGTAGTTTTTGAGATCATCGATCAACTTCTTATATGGCATCAAATTCTTATATTTTTTCTTATATTCATCATTTACCTGATAAATGACTAGTTGTGAATCTTCATATACTTGTACCTCTGTGATCTTCCATTCAACTGCCACTTTGTTGCTAATAGGTAATGGCTCATACTCAACTACATTATTGGTACATGGAAAAATGAGTATAAGACTTTGGGATGGTGTGTCCTTGAGGTGTAACAAATAGAATTCCCACACCAAATCCTTGTTGTGTGTATGACCCATCAAAATAAAGCCTTCATTGTTGTGTTGTCATAGTAAAAATGTATGCATCAACAAACTCAATGTTCATTGGACGATCATCAAATAATTGAGCTTCAACTAACTGATCGGAAATCACTTGACCTTTGATGGTTCTCCTATCCACATACTGGATATCAAATTCACTTAAAATCATGACCCACTTGGCTAGTCTTCCTGTTAAAGCAACCTTGTTGAGTAGATATTTTAATGCATCAATATTTGCTATGAGCCTAACTATGTGAGTCAACATGTAATTCCACAACTGTTGGGTAGGAAATACCACCGCCAAACAATCTTTCTTGATAAAGGTGTAATTTATTTCATAACCATTCAGAGTCCTACTAATATAGTAAATAGCTTATTCCTTTCCTTCGGGATCTTCCTATACTAATAGAGCCCTCAAAGAAATGTGTGTTGTTGCAATGTATAGTAATAAAGGTCTGTCTTCTGTAGGTGGCATAAGTATGGTTGGTGATATCATATTTTTTTCATTTGATTGAAAGTTGTTTCACGCCCTTGATCCCATTTGAACAATACATTTATGTGTAACAAGTGATTAAATGGATGACTTTTGTCTACTAATTGGGAGATAAACCTCCTGATTGATTGTAGTCTACCTTGTAGATACCTTAGTTGACTGATATTATTTTGTGGAAGCATTTCCATTATTGCCTTGACCTTGGGAGGATCCACTTTGATACCCTTCTCTAACACTATGTATCCTAGTAGTTTTGTTGATGTAACACCTCAGACATTGAATTTCTCTAATCTGGTAAAAATCTTGCCTAGGATCTCCAAACGTCCTTCTTTGGTATATGAATTTTCCAATATATCATCCACGTAATCCTCCATAAAGGTATGCATCATGTCATGGAAGATGGTGGTCATTGATCGCTGATATGTGGCCCCTACATTTTTCAACCCAAAGGGCATGATGTTCCAGCAAAAATTTCCCCATGGAAATGTGAATTTTATTTTCTCCTAATCATCTAGTGCTATCTTGATTTGATTATATCCTGAGAAGCCATCCATTATTGCTAACATGACATGTCTTGTGGTTAAATCCATAATGATGTAAATTTTTGGTAAAGGAAAATCATCCTTTGGACATGCCTTATTTAGATCTCAGAAATCTGTGCATATTATGATACTATTGTCTGGTTTAGATGCAGGTACAATATTAGAAATCCACTCAGCATAATTGATAGTCCAGATGAATCCTACATCCAACAACCTTTTCAGCTTAGCCCTTACCATGAAGGCGATGTGTGCTTGCATTTTTCTTAGTTTTTTCTTCATAGGTTTTATTCTAGATGGTAGAGATAAATAATGCATTAGGATATCTAGATCTAAACCCCTCATATCAAAGTATGACCAAGCAAATTTAATGCTTTTGTCCTCAAAGAATTTGGTGAATTCAGGCTTTTCCTATTTTGTCATAGATGCTGCCAGATGTAGAGTCTTTAATTTATTTTTTGTATCGATGTTAATAGATTAAATAGGCTCCACCAGTATTGATGATCTTTCATGATAATATTATGGAAGGGTGTCAAATCTCCCATCTTTTAGTGCCTCAAAGAGGTTTTCACTGTTAGATGTGTTCTTTATTTTTACTTTTTTGAGATCTAATGCTTCCATTAAATGGTTTTCACAATTAGATCCAATATTCATGTTTTCAATTTTGCAACTGGAATATTTGAAACCCTCTTGACTGAACGTGTCATTATGAGATTTATGATTCAAGCTTGTGTTAGGGTCATCACAATAAAGGAAATTAATGATAGTGACATCAGTCACGAAGATGGGTACATCGATAGGCTCCCTTGATTCCCAGTCCATAAGTTCATGATGTATCAAGGGTAAAAATTCATCAGATTGATTAAGGTCAATAGCAATGAGGGTTTGAATAGCTATGTTGTCAGGGTTGTTAATAGTGATGTCGAGGTCTATGATATTACTTTCTTCCAAGTCATCTAGCTCACTCGATGTCTATCCATCCTCACTTGATTCATTGATATTTGGTGATTCAAATATAAGTAGTCTTGTCTCTGAGCTTTGTCCCTCCTCACGTGTGGGTGCATACTCTTTTATGATGTTGTAGACATGGAAAATGTACAATTCAATCTAACACACTTGATCCTAATTACTAACACCGTTTCATCTTGAATCACACTCTTAGCTTGTCATCACCTTTCATCCCTTAATTGAATAAATAATTATTTATCTGATTAAGTCAATCTATCTTGTTAATTAAATTAATCAATTTGATTTAATTAACCCTAAAAATATCTCTAATTAAATAATCCATATTATTTTATTAAAATCCCTAAAGTCTTCTCATTAAATTGAATAAATTAAACCTTATTTGATTTAATCTAACACTGTTTCCTTTGATTAAATAAATCAAAATCATTTATTTAATTAAATCATTTCCTCTCAATTCTGATTTAAATCAACTCATAAATTTGAGTCAAAATTGTCAAATCGCCTAATCTCTCATTAAATTGATCAAATCTTGATTAATTTAATCTCCATCACTAAAATCTTCTAGAGAATGCAACTTGCACATGAAAATAGATTTAATTGATTTAGTAAATTTCTATTTTCCCTCACATGGCATAAAAAGGGAATATTCCCTCTAGTTTGAATTCAAAAAATCCAAGTGGATGGGTACTTCCAACAAAGCATTCACTCCTCTTACATGTCCTTGTGCATTGAGCCAAGTGGCATTTATTTCATTCCTTTTTCCCTCTCACATGTCATTTCCTCAATTTCAAATTCCACCTAATTATATTTATGGCCACTTTGATCAAAAATTGCACAACTATCAACCATTCACATGGTGACAAGTGGCATTCGGCCATTGGTTGAAAGTTAGTCCCAAATTGCCCAAATCTTGCTCTCTCTTCCAAATTCAAATATATAAATGGGAGGCTTCTCTCCTCATTCGCCATCCACAATCTCATGCAAAGTTACTCTCTTCACATTAAGGGCTAATTTTTCTCATCTCCACTCAAGGATTCATCATTTTCACAATTACATAGCTAGGTTATGCCAAAATCTCATCAAGGAGATTAAATTATTCAACAATCATCAAGATTACAAAGGATTTGGGAAAGGGTTGATTTTGACACACCAATCGGCACCACTTCCCCCATGGGATCACAAGTTTTCTTGCTTAATTAGTATTTACTTGCATTTTTATGTTTTGTTCATCATTTTCCTATTTTGAGTTTTAGCAAATGGATTTCATGGGGAATCCTTCATTCTTGCTTGCATATGATCTAATATTGTGATTGTTTGCCTTGTTTATGCAAGTACAAGATAGGGGTTCACATTTTTGCGCTAGAAGGAGGGCAAATCTCAAGTTCTAATCAAGCTTTTTTGAAAAATTCTATGCTTTTCTATTTTTTTTGCAGGTTCGAGGAAATTGCACCGCACATAGTCTCATGGTGCTGTATTGCACCGCTTACAGAGATGTGGCATTGTATTGCACCACACCCATTCTAAATTGTGATGTTGTAATGCACCGCACCTAATCCAAACTCCACTACACCTGTTTTCCGCCTCAGAATTTTGAATTTTCAAACTTCTACAAACTGCGCCACATACTCAAATCACGCTGCAATCACGATCTCTATTTCCTATAGAGGGTCACACCCAGTCAAAGTGTGGTGCTATATTGCACCACATCATTTCCAAGCTATGCTGCATTTACGGATTGCGCTGCTGGCTGACAGTAGATAATTTAAATTTGTTTTTTTAAACATGTTTCTTTTTATTTCTGGTCTTTTTGTGTTTTGATTTATTAACTGACTTTGTACTTTCTGGTTTCTGTCATTTTGCAAGAAAAAGAAAGGAAGGAAGCAAAGTAGGAGGTTCCATTATGGCATTATTTTCATCATACAAAGTGTTTTTAAACACTATAGTATTGTTTAACACTTTTAGAGGATCTTTAATCTTGTTTCAAAAGGAATTTGTATCATTCATACCTTAGGAAACAATAAAAGTTTCTTTGGGTTTTAAAAAGAACAACAAATTTCCTTTTTCAAATTTTACAAAAGGCTTAAAAATAACCATAGGAACAATTCACTAGATTTGGTTGAGGTTTAATAATTGAACAAAAAAAATCTCACACTTCAAAGTTGGTGCTTAAAAGGAACTCATTTATTGCTTTGAGGATTAAAATGAACATGTGTATTCAATTTTTTGTAATATTTTTCATAAAATAATATAATTTAAAAGACGTATGCACTTATTTCATGCTTCACGGCGATCTTAAGAATCAAAAGTCATTTTTGTGATATTAAGTTGTCAAAAATATTACCTCCACATTTCATTTGGGTTTTAAAATTGAATAAACTTGTCTAGTGTGAGAAAAAGGCATTGTGAGTGTTCTCTCTTTGTTCACACAAACAAGGATGATCGAACTATGAATGCACTTACTCACTATTGTGCACCTTTAGAGAGCCTGCCTTGGTGGGAAAAAGTACTCACCCCAAGGGAACGACTCAAGTAGTAACGGGCTAAAGCCAAGCTCTTCCAAACCGCTATATAAATTGGTGTTCATGGTGAAAGCCATGGACAATGGGAAGTGGTGCATGATAACTCTCCCCCAATATATTTATGATGCATAAAGCCCTTGTTCTAAGGGTTGGGAGATCTCTCACAAGGAGTTTATCATTGCACCCCCAAAACTGGATGCCCTTACTACAAAATTTTGTTTAGAAGCCAAAAAATACCTTATATTTGTTGGTGCAAGAGGTCATGTCCTCTGAAGCCACCCAACGTATACATGTGATTCTGTTGTAGAGATGAAAAGTATGCCATGGGAGATTCATGGGTACTGATGCTTGGCTGACCTAAGAAGCGAGTGCATTGTAAAGGGGAGCCTGTGTGGTCAAGCATCTAATCATCTGCACTAAATATATGCAACTGGATTCATCCAAGTGGGATCCCAATGAATATTGCCTTTTCAGCCTAGGGTTGTACATGTGCTTGGATTCAAAACACATTGCTTGGTCCTCAAAACATTCAAAAACAAACGTTCACAAAGAGTTTCAAATTTCAAACCCTTTGGAGAAGACAAATACCTTTGATGAATTTAAGTTCTATTGCTTACCCTAAGGATTCAATCCTTAGAGGTTTCTAAGTGCTTGGGATTAATCATCGCTTATTTTCACTAAAGACAACCTAGGAAACTATGTTCTTGAAACCTCAATTTTCACATAATGAACCTTGTGGAATGACAAGGGATGAAGACATAAACATTTAGTTTGAAATCATAATCATGCAAGTTCTTTTGGTAAAAGGAACTCATTAAGTAAAGATAAGAACAATTGGACCTCACAAATGTATCTTTGCAAATGATTTCCCACAAGGTCAAAATCCAAAAACAAGATTCAAAAAGATTAGCCTTAAAGCTCATGAGGAGTGTCTCGAAAGGATTTTTGAAGTTAGGGAAATATTGGTGTATAATTTCTACAAGAAAGCTTCAAAGAATAATCTGAGTTTGTATGAATTCTATTGTCAACAAAATCCAACTCATTTTCAAAGGTTTTCTTTTCTCACATACGAAGTATGGAATGTTCTTCAATACCAAGGTCTTGTAAGAAAGAGTCTTGTCTAGGTCAAGTCTAGGATCTAAATCTTCACTTGCATCCATTCCTCCATCAATCAAATCTTGTCTCACCAACAAAATTTTGAGAACTTTGAAACATCATCTATGCTAAACTTAAAGGAAAAATCAACATCATCATATCTGACTTAATACACCTAGTCAAATTACCAATCCTCTTGATAAAATTCACCTTTAGGATAAAGCAACTTCATAAGGTCTAATAGTTCATAATCACTTTGATTGGATTTAACACACTTAGCCAATTCATTCTCTTGAGAAAGTCTTCTATAGGACAACGCAACTTCCTAGGGTCTACAAGTTCACCATCACTTTGATTGGCTTAACACACTTAGCCAATTCATTCTCTTGAGCAAGTCTTCTCTAGGACGATGCAACTTCCTAGGGTCTAAAAGTTCACCATCATCTTGGTTGGCTTAATGCATATAGTCAAACTATCAAAACCAATCCAAGCCTTAAAAGTTTAGCATCACCCCTAAGAGTTGTTCAAGGGTTTCACTCATCTGCACCATTCATCCCCCATTTATTTCATAATGACCTTTTGATCCTTAGACCCTCCTAGTTATTCTATCTTTTTGTGCCTAAAATTAAGTTCGAACGATCTCTATTTTATGGTCCAAACAAAATCACAACACAAGAGGAATATGGAAAATACCAAAGAAACATCAACTTCTAGTGACTTAAGTCAAGTAATATCCAAAGTAAACCTTGCGGGCAAAAATCCACCAAGCGACTCTTCTCTATCATCACAAAATCATCAAGAGGAAGGCTATGAAAAGGAAATCATCAATGAGGACTTCGAAATGACACAAAAGGAAATAACCGAAATGATCCAAAATCTAGAGAATCATATAATTGTCCATGCCATGCTTAAACTTAATCCTCGTCTATACCTCCGCATGTTAACAAAAGGAGGGGCCCAATTCCCCTTTGACCTTGACGTGAGTACCAGCATAGAGATACCTCCTGCAAGCACACCCCCAATGACAATCCCAAACAAAACTCAAGAAAATCCCCAAACCATATTGGCAATCACACCAACCTCACCAATTGTTAACAAGGGAAGTGCCATGTTTCATGAATTGCAAAAACATCACCTTGTAAACAATAGAGAGGTAAATATCGGCACGACACTAGATAACTCCATCTTGGTAAATCCATCACAACCACATAATCATGTGGACTCATCAGCATTCCATGCAACACCAACCTATTTTCTAAACATACAAACTTCTCTCCCCATGTTGTCACAAGGAGAAGGTAGTTTGTTCGGAACAGGGGGAGTCATCGACCCATTTTCATCACCACTCTTCCAAGGGAACTTACCATCTTTCTCTCCATTACCGCTCACAACCATATCACCCTTTGGGTTGGGTCTTCCTACTCTACCCATCGCTAGTTTCTCAAATCAAGGAAATTCAAGTATCACATCAAATCCACTCCTTTTGTTGGCAGTATCACAACAACAGGGGGGACCATTCAAGCCACCACAATCAATACATCAATCAGTCCCCAAATTGCTCAAAGCATACCTTCCCAAGGACCGAGCATCTCGGCTACACCACCAACAACCCAAGTCCCAGCTACCAACACCACCCCTTCGCCTGCCACAATGATTAGCACCATTCCCAATCCACCGCCCATCCCACCGAAAGCTAAAACACCAAATTCATTCATCACTATGATATAGGCAGTCCAAAAGGCTAACCAGTAAAAGGTACTCCAACAAGCTACACAACAGGCTGCTCAACAAGCACAAGCACAACAAGCTGCCCAAAAATCCACACAAGCTATGCAAGAAGCTCATGCAAGACAAAAAGCACAAGCTCAAGCTCAAGCTCAACATCAAGCTCAATAAGCGCAAGCACAATACCGAGCACAACTACAAGGAATTCACCAACAAGCATACCAACAATCCTTGTAGGATTTTTAGGCACAACAACAAGCTAAACAACAAGCTTTGTTGGCCCAACAATAGCTACACCAACAACAAGCTTTGTTGGCACAACAGGAGCTAGACCAACAATAAGCCCTATGGGAACAACAACAATAGGACCAACAATAAGCGTTGTTGGAAAAACAACAACAAGAAAAGCTTACAACAAATCCCCAACAATACCTCTCTCATCAATCGAAACCCGCCAACACCCCAAAACACATTCATCCCACCTCTCCATCCGCAAAATGATGTTGCAACACAAATCAAACTGCTTTCGCAACAAGTGCCAAACCTCCAAGTAGGAGAAAAAACCAGAATGCCAGGTAACTTGTGCCCCTATCCCATTAACAAAAGTCTCACAATGGTACCATTCCCAAAGGGATTTGAGATCCCTAGATTCAATAAGTATAATGGAATGGGAAACACTAAAAATCACGCGAGGAATTTCAAGTACATTGCATGGAGGTCGCATACAATGACACATATCTAATGCGACTTTTCCCTTGAAGTCTAACTGGTCCTACAATGGAGTGGTTTTCTTGCTTACCCATAGGCATTAAAACATTCCAGTAAATTGTGGAAGCCTTCGTTAAAAACTACATGTTTAACATGGGTGCAGATGTTATTTTGGAAGAACTATCAACACTCAAACAAAGAAAAGGAGAGCTCTTCACATCCTTCTTGCAATGATGGAAACCCAAGGCCAACCAAAGCAAGTGGACTATGCCAGAAGAACAACAAGTTTGCACAATCATATCCAATCTAGATGAAAACTTGGCATTCTACTTAAAAATGCAGTGCATCACAACGTATGATCAGTTGATTCCAAAGGCACTCAATATCAAAATATCTCTTACATCGCGAGGAAGCACATCAACATTTCCTACACAACAACATAACCGCCCGTCCACCAATTATAATGATAAGCCTCGCACATGGTCAAGGAACAAAAATATCACGAATGACGGAGCGGTTGAAGCTAAAGTGGTCATCAGTACCTCTAAGCAGAACATCCAGAGTCATCAATAGCCACAAAATCATAATCACAGTAATGAGCAAGCTAATATGGTGGCACAACCACAACCACTTCCTAGCAATCAAATCAACAATATGAATAATCAAGGTGGACCACCTCCTCAAAAAAAATTTCCTCCCAAGCGGAAGTTCACGGCCCTTGGGGAATCAATTGAGTCCATAATGAAGAAGTTGGTCAAGGAAAACCTCATCAAAATCTCCAACTTTGAGCAATATGCAGAACCTATGACAAAGCCACCACAATACAATGAAAATCTCCTTTGTGATTTTCACAAAATCAAAGGACGCACAACTGCAAATTGCATGAGGCTAAAAAACATCATTCGGGACCTTATTGAGGACAAGATCATCAATATTGAACAACCAACTTCGAATCAAGACCTCAAGATATACACCAATTTGATGCCGAATCATAATCAAGAGAATAATCAAGGGAACAACAAAGGGAAGCAAAATTATGCTAGCGCAAACCTTGTATATGAAGAGATTGTCGCAAGCATAGACAAGTTGTTTGTGGTCATTAACATCAAAGGATCCAATGTTGATTGTGGAGTCACCACACGCGGTGGTAAGGTTACTATTTCAAGGGCATCACATCCAGCTAAGACCCCCATTTCAAATACAAAAGTTCTTCCTTATGATTACAGCGTCATCGACTAGCTAAAGAGAACCCCTACCCAAATCTCCACCATGGAATTATTGAAAATTTTTGCCACCCATCGAAAAATCCTTGATGAAGCATTAGTTGCATCCATCATCTCTGGCACCCTTGACACAGATCAATTCTAGGCTATGGTTGGTAACATCCTTACCCCAAATCTCCTCATATTCTTCGATCAAGATTTTCCCGCCCAACCATCTCACAATCATGCACTTCCCCTTCAAGTTCTCGTTCACAAAAAGAAAGTCAAAAGGGTCTTGGTGGATGGGGGTGTAGGGCTCAATATCTAATCGCTTAAACTCATAAAGAATTTGGGATTTTCCAAGGATTCCATTGATAAGGAAAAAGGCATCACCATAAGAGCATATGATGATCAAGAAAGAGTGTCCCAAGGCACTATCAAAATCCCAATCCAAGTGGGACCAACAACCATGGAGACCACTTGTCAGGTACTTGATCTTGACCTACCATACAACATCCTTTGAGGACACCCATGGATCCATGGAATGAAGGTGGCTGCCTCAACATACCACCAGTGTGTCAAATTCCTATACCAGAATGAGGAGGTCACAATACATGGTGATCCAGAACCATTTTCTTATTGCAAAAACTTGGAAGCCATGTTTTATAAAATCCCCCAAGTACCAAAACATGATGAGGGCCCATCTACTTCATACATAGACCCATCCAACCTCACCTTCACTTCTGCGATAGAGACACCCTCCATCCCCAGCATATCCGACATCAAACTTATGATCCAAGACAACGGATGCAAAGATTACAAAATGAGAACAAATGATTTTGTTGTAGGAGAGTTTCCACAATCTCCTAGATTGCATGGACAACCTCCATCAGTTGAAACACTTGTCCACACCTTTAGGGAAGATCCTTTTGGATTCTGCCATTGGGGGGATCTAAGTTGGGAAAATGTGAAGGAGGAAGACATTTCAGACACTCTATACCATGATGAAAGACCCACCCCCACTCTACCCATGGATGAAGACAACATAGGATTACAAATGATGCTTCGTATAGGCTACAACAGGAATGAAAGCCTTGGAAGAAATAGTGATGGACAACTGGAGCCCATCATTGTAGAAAGAAGAGTGAGAAACCTTGGTCTCAGATGTACCCCTCTTAGTATAACTGTATGTGGCAAAGGTACTCCTAATAGAACAGTCAGGTCCTCCCCTCAATTATCGACAACCACCCTTCAATTACCCGTATCCATAGGTCTGCCCCTAGATAATTTCACTTTCGACGTAACTGACGTTTGCACTAGTAGTGATGATGAAGATACCATAATGGATCTTCCCATTATTTTTGAGAAATCTTCACTACTAATGATTAGTGCCTCTGAGCCAAACCACCAAACTCATAATATAAACTTAGTGTACCCTCAACTCATTGACTATTACCAATGAGGTCCACCGATTCTAGACTCATTCAAAAATGATGAGGCACTCTTAGAATTCATGGGACTAAGGGATACAATTCCATGTCAAGATCATAAAGCAGGGTTAGACATCACGCTAGACACTCAAGTATATTATGGGGAGACGATTGAGCTCTTCAGTCACAAAAGAAAAAGAACAAGAATAAGCTCAGAGTTATTGAGTGGAAACCACACCCTAGCACTCTCTAACCAAAGAATAGTAAAAATAAAGGATGCATCTAATGGTGAAAACCTCTCTGAGGCACCAGAAGATGAAGGATTCAATCTCCCCCCTACTGCACTACATCAGGAGAAATCGGTTGTCTTGGAAGAGCGGTGCAATCCTGTCAATCTTGGAATGGAAGTAGCACCACAGATCACCTTTTATGCCGAATCACTACTGACAGAAGAACATGAACTATTGGCTACATTTCTAAAGGAAAGAAGGGTGAAATTTACATGGACCTATGCTGATATGCCAGGTCTTGATCTGGAAGTCATAGTTCATCATTTGGCTATTTACCCTAGAGCAAACCAATTAGACAAAAATTAAGAAAACTGCATCCTCAAATAGCTTTGCTGGTTAAGGTGGAACTATAGAAACTCTTAGACGTAGACTTTATACGCCCAATTGATTATCCAGAATGGGTATCCAACCTTGTACCAGTTTCAAAACCAAATGGGGGCATCTACATCTGCACTGACTTCAGAGACCTAAATAAAGCATGTCCCAAGGATGATTTTCCACTACCTAACATTGATATGATAGTGGACATGAGATGATTTCATTGATGGATGGATTCGGGGTACAACTAGATCATGATCGCAAAGGAGGACCAGCACAAGACAACATTCACATGCCCTTGGGGCACCTACTGCTGGAATATGATGCCATTTGGGCTAAAAAATGTAGGGGCTACATATCAGAGAGCCATGACACTAATTTTCCACGACATGATACACAAAATTGTCAAAGATTACATGGATGATATACTGGAAAAATCAAAGAAGAGACAAAATCACATAGCAGTCCTAACTGCCATTTTCGATAGACTGGAAAAGTACAAGGTCAGGCTCAACCCCAAGAAATGTGTCTTCGGGGTACAATCAGGTAAACTTGTAGGATACATAGCGTCGATGAGGGGAATAGAGGTGGATCCCGCAAAGGTCAAGGAAATCCTTGAGATGGAAGCACCAAGGACACTAAAACAACTCAGAGGCTTGTAGGGCAGACTCCAATCCATCTAGAGGTTCATAGCGCAACTAGCAAACAAACAGATTGCATATTCACATCTACTCCACAAGGGGGTAGCATATAAGTGGGCTGAAAAGTGTGAGCAATAATTTAGAAAAATAAAGGAATATCTACTCATGCCATTGGTGTTAATGCCACCTATTGCAGGAAAACCACTGATTTTATACATCTCAACAACAACAACAACCCTTGGGGCTCTTTTAGCCCAGCATGATGAAAATGGGAAAAAAAGGGCCATCTATTACATTAGTAGAACAATGGTAGGGCATGAGCTCAACTACACACTAATAGAAAAAGCTTGCCTAGTAGTCATGTTTGCAGCCTAAAAGTTCAGACACTACATGTTAGCTTATCAGATTAAGATGATCACCAAGATCGATCCCCTAAAGTATCTATTGTCAAAAGCGATGCTCATAGGAAGGATGGCTAAGTGGGTCATGATACTGTCAGAACATGAAATTGAGTATGTGGAGTGAAAAGAAATCAAAGGACAAGGCATTGCAAACCAACTGGCGGAGGTTCCAATCTATTCAGAGAATTCACTCATATAAGAATTTTTAGACGAGTCCATCTTTAATCTTAGCATAGTCGATCATTGGAAACTCTACTTCAAAGATTCATACACACAACATGGGTCATGAGCTGATGTTTTCTTCATCACCCCACAAGGGGATTTCATTCCCTTGCACTAACAATATTACAGAGTACGAGGCTTTAACCATAGGTCTCAAGATTGCAGCACAGTGGAAGATCATGGCACTAAAGGTTTATGGGGATTCACAACTTATTATCAACCAAGTCAATGGTGAGTACCAAACTAAGGATGAAAAGCTCACACCATACAAGAAGTTAATAGAAAGCCTCAAAGAATCGTTCATTGATATCACCTTTGAGCAGATACCAAGGGCTAACAACAGAGCAACTAATGCCTTGGCAAAAATTGGATCCTTACTGGATATCCCTCGCAATGTCCTAAAACATGAATTCTTGGTAGAGCAGCTTCTCGTACCCACATTCAAAGTACCAGAGTTAGAATATGTGTGCGAGTTTGTTGGTCCCGGTGATCCTTGGTATCACAACATCTATACCTACCTAAGAATAGGAGTCCTCCTAGCTGACATAACCCCAAACCTCAAAAGAACCTTTATCAAAAATTCCACATGTTTTTTCATATTAGGAGAAACCCTCTACCATAGGAGCATTGAGGAGACCCTTTTGCATTGCCTAAATCCCAAAGAGGCCCTGGCTACTCTAACTGAAGTACATAATGACACTTGTGATTCACACTCGAGTGGTATGACCTTGGCCAATAATTTGATGAGAAATGGATACTATTGGCCAACTATGGAAAGAGAAGCACATGAATTTGTCAGAAAATGTTTACGATGTCAGCAGCATGGAGACCTCATTCATGTGCCAGCTCAAGAACTCCATCCTATTTTTACACCATGGCTCTTCTCATAGTGGGGGATTTATCTCATAGGAAAAATCACACCCACCTCATCCAATGGTCATAAGTTCATCATCACCACTACAGAGTACTTCACAAAGTGGGTTGAAGCAATTCCCATGACCTACATCACTCAAAAGCAGATATCCAAGTTCATCCTAAAATATCTCATTTCCCGATATGGTGTCCCCCAATCCATTATCTCTAATAATGGGACACCTTTCAAGAATTAGGATGTCTATTATTTGTGCAAAAAATTCAAAATCCAACATCGCTTTTCAACTCTGTACTATCCCCAAGGCAATGGTCAGGCAGAAGCTACCAACAAAACTATTCTAAAAATCCTTAAGAAAACAATCAATGACTCTGGTCGTAACTGACATCTACAGCTAAATCCCACCTTATGAGCCTACCGCATCAACATCTGGATGCCAACAGGCGCCACCCCATTCTCCCTGGTCTACAAATCAGAAGCCATCCTCCCAACTGAGATTGATCTCCCATCACTGCGAATATCATTGCAAAACCTCATCACAGATGAAGAATACAAGGTATCATGATTGAATGAGTTAGAAATACTAGATGAATGATGTATGGAGGCTTTAAACCATCTATAGGTATATTAGAATAGGCTTAAGCGGAGCTACAACAAGAAGATCAAAAGATGAACCTTCCAAGTCGACGAACATGTGCTGAAAGAAAACCAGAAGAACATACCGAATCTAGAAAGCAAAGGAAAATTCAAGCCCAATAGGTTGGGACCCTTCATGATCATAGCAAGCTACAAATCAGGGGTATATCATCTGTCAACACCAAAGGGCAAACCTCTGCAGGAGCCCATGAATACTTGTCATCTCAAAAAGTTTTATGCCTAAGAACTTGCAAGGTATAGAACCGAAAAATATAAAAAAATCAAAAAAATGTCCTAAAAAAAATGGTTACCTTCATGAAAACTTGGCAAACAGGCATCTTGATGACAACAAAAAAATACAAAAATACAAAAAACCAAAAAAAATAGAAAAAGGATTGAAAAAGAAAAGAAAAAATAAATCGTCCTCTAGTGAAAAAAACTTCGGTGGCACTTTGGAAAAGTACCTTGTTCAAAACCTAGAAAACAAGTGCCAAGCATAAATAAAACACTCTCTATCCACCAAGATTTGCATGACTCACTCATTTCATTCCATCACATGTCATTAATCTTCCATCACATCTATTCATTCACATACATACCATAGCTTGATCTCGTGCTTGTATCATATCCCACCATAGTATTACTTGGCATATTCCTAAGGTCAGTTTGTCCTGCCTTTATCAAAGTAGTCTATCGCATTATGCTAGGGGCGTGTTCCTGTACTTGCATTAGATCAGATTCGTGTATATTTTTTGTGAAAAACCCAAAAAACATTCATAAAATCTCATATCAAAAAAAGAAAAAAAAAGAAACAAACATCGAAAAAATCTCAAAAATCTTAAAAAAAAAAAATCATTACGCAGTCTTGTTATTATTTCACCTTGTTTGAACTACATCATCTCTGAGATTGAATGTAGGCAAGTTTGATCTTTGATCATCCCCCGAGACACCCTAGGTTAGTCCTTTAGGTGTCTATTGCAATAAAATGGTAATCTACTTGCCCATCTTTTCATTGAATCGAGTATGTCGTCTGTTGAACTATGTGGTCTCTGCGTATATAATGTAGGCAAGGCTAATATATGGATCAGCTTGTGAGACCCCTAGGATAAGTCTTCAAGTCAGTCTCTTGGTCAAAATATTGAAAATAGCAAAAATATTTGTAAAAAATTCAAAAATACCAAAAACAACCTCAAAATATCAAAAAATCCAAAAAGGTGTGCCCATCTCATCTCATCTTCACCCGTGATAATCATCATTTATAGTAAATCAATTGTCACCTTCATTCTTTGACAAGTCATTCATAAGAAAGTCTAGCAGTTTCCAAAGTAAACACCTAATCGTCAAAATCTCAAGTCTAGGTCAATAAGAAAGCAAGTTGATCAACTCAGAGTATCAATAGCTTATCATTCAATCAATCTCACCAAAACCTTGATCACAACATGTCCTAGGATGAATCCTTCCCACAATAGACATAAGCATCAGGTATCTCATAGTAGTTTAGTCTTCACTAGCAGTATGAAGAACATTAGCTTGTTTGTTTACTTTATCTTGGTCTTTTTTGACTTATTTTATTTTGTGCTCATTCCAAGGACCTCTCGATGATGCCTAAACAAAATAGGTTTAGAGAGAAAGGAATGGGGCAATAATCATGGTCTCTTTTATCTACTACGCTTGTGGGATACACCCGTAAAATAACTTAGTCAGGCATACTTTATTTAGTGTGTGGAGAGGATGTTTTAGATATCTTGTTGACCACATAGGAATGCTTGCTTTCCTATGTTTTGGTCCGAGATATTAAGAATGTCTAAACTACATCTTGAATGAGGTTATGTATGCTAAGTGTGAATAGGAATACTCCTATTTAATTGATGATTCAAATTCCATCACACTAGGTACCATGCCATCCTGGTTCTTTATACCTTGATGCATCATACCTATGTGTGTTATCAAGCATAACGTAATCGGCCCTTTGAAAATCCTGACTCTTGGTAAGAAAATCATCATCATTCTAATAACTTGTGAGATATTTTTCTTCTATCACCACTCCATACAAATAGGGTATCATGACAGTTAATCATTACATCGCCAATGCATACATCCTGCATCCATCAGATCATTAGCATAAGTGCACAACATATCATATTATTATTATCATCTTAAGTGTGAAGAATAATATAGATTTTTTATTCTAAGCATCTCAAGAAATCATTGCATTACATTCATCTTATATCATACATGAATCACATCCATAATAAAAGAATCATTACCATCCATTATAATCATCCATCAGTTGCATATCATTTATCATTTGCACCATCATTAGCATATCATTTACCACGTAATGATCAAAATGCATAGAAAAAATACAATAAGAAATGCATCCATCATATAGAAGCATACATCATATTGAATAGAAACATTTCACAACACATAGGAAATTAAAACTCATTTACACATCATATCATAAAGGCAAACCATCTCATATATATCATAAAAAAAAAAATGTATTGTCATGATAAAGAATCGGATCAAGTATACAATGAAAGTACATGGTACAATGAGGGCAATAATTGAGGCCCATGAATCAAAAATAGAAAAACTGCCTATGATCAAAAGGCTAGCCCTACTGGCTACTACCCTCTCCGATCGGCCTCTCACCGTGATCCTTTAGCTATCTCATCCCTGTCTGCTGGGAGAAGTTTGGCACTCAGTCTGGCATTGGAACTGCCTGCCTGTAATGTTGCCAATAGTACTCGGCCTCCCTGACCACCTCTCTGTATGCCCACAACGAGACTAATCAACTATGTGATGATGAGGTTGTTCTCTCTAGCTGCCTCTGCCAACCAACCTCATGATCCCTCTCGGATCGAGTCTCTCTGCATTCAATACCTAAATCTGACCCTACAACTGTTGGATCTGTACATCTTTGTGGTTTGGCTGCGCTGTTGGTTGCTACTATGGGACTACTTTGTCCCTATGTCTAGGCTGGCCATCCTATGCCTCTACCCATGGGGGTGCCTGCTGTGTCAGATCCATGGGAGGTGTCTGGTGAGGAGGTGGTCCACCCCCTCCTCCATCCCTATCCCCCTCTCCATCGCCTCTCCCCCTTGTTCTTTTCCCTTGTGCATTGATCTACCTTGGGCCTTCACCATGGAAGCGCTGCACCAGGAATAGTCAATATCAAGGGAGATCAGAACCAGGCTTTGTGTGCTAGAGTCACCCCTGCATCTACTGGCCCCTGATCTATGACCATGGTTGGGCCACTAACTATCTCAAGGAGGACACTACCTTAGCTACCAAAATTGGTTGGCCCCATGCTGTCTCTCTAGTCGTACGGGTGAAGATCGCCACGAACTGGTCATCTAGTATGTCCTGTATCTCTCCAAACTATCAGGCCACCCTATCTGAAAGATATCTCTCAATCATAGTATGCTCCTGACCCTGCATCCATCTGTCCTGCCTGGCAAAGAAAAACTACTCAACATCATCATACCATGGGTCTATGCCCATCCAAGGCCTCCAAACAAACTCTCTCATCTCATCAAGATCTTGTCGCCAGTGTGCAAGGCCACATATGCCAATGTGAGTAAAGAGGATCTGTGCCCCTCTGTATCGCTAAACAACAGTGTCATCAATGTCAAGGACAACTGGTGTAATAAATGAATGAAGCACTAGAATCCGCTCCTAGGCCTAGATATGCAAGAAAGTAACTCCAGCTCTGAGGGACCGACTATCCAAATACGCAAACTCATGAAGATCTCTGTATAAAGAGGCCAGCAATACGGGTCCCCAGGCAAAGCACTCTTTGCGGATGGCCATCTGCTCCCATGCTAGTCCCCAGCCTAGACTGAAGTATTGGCCCCACCGATCGGGTGCCACAAGACTAGAAATGATGGCCGCAACGATCAACCTGTAGGTGGCCACTCTACCTCGGTATCTCTCTAAGTCAATCTACCCATCAAAGAAATGAATCTCATCAAGCTCCATCACACCATAGCAAGCATCCCTACTAGTATCTAGATCATAGATGACTTTGGCTCCGTGGATAGGAAGTCGCAGGATGCGCCAGAAATCCTCAAGGGTAATGGTGGACTCATCGGTAGGAAGATGAAAGGAAGAAGTCTCATTGTGCCACCGCTCGACCAAGGCTCTCATCATGCCTAAGTGTGCTCGAATAGGAAGGACATACACAATGTACCAAAGGCCAAGCATACTAAGCTTCTCCTAAAGAAAAACATGCATACCCTGTAATCTGCTGAGCACTGGCCATCTATGCTCCTGCAAATGAAGTACATCAAGCTCCTCTTGCACAAGGGAAGCCATCACGTCAAGGTCGCATAAAAAAATCTGCCTCTCACGCTGAATTTTCGCATCTAAAACAACAAGTTCGGTGCTATTTTCAAATGCGACCCAATTTAGAAAGTTCCAAACTACACCGCCGTGATAGAGTTTGCAAAATTCTAAACCCCAAAGTGTGTCGCGCAGTGTTATTTTCATATGCGGTCAACTTTGTGACGAAACCCTAAATCCCTAATTACACCGCGTGGTTGAATTTTCATATGTGGCAGAGTTTGACTGGAAAACCCTAATTTCCAAACTAAGAAGCATTGCACTATTTACATATGTGGCCCAATATAGGACCGCACGACACTGACAGAACATTTGCAATGGCGTTATATAGCACCTCCCAACCTAAAAGTGACTTCGACCCTATTTAATGCACGTAAAACGAAAGAAATGAAAGTCGGGATAGGGGTACATACAACCGGTCATACTCTGGTTGGCCACTGATGCACTCGTACTCTCTTTGACACGTGCCTGGGAAGTTGTCGTTGCGCCGTTTTGACCAGAACTTAGAGCTCAAAATGTGAAAATTTCAAAAGGCAAAGTGTGCAAATGTGTTGAAAATGATCCCTCAAGGTCTATTTAATCTTCCAAATTAGGGTTTTGGTCCCCCAATCTTGTTTTAGTCCAACTGAGGGCCATTTTGCATCTTTTTTGACATTTTAACACATTTTTTGGCATCCTGGGGCATTTTTGAACCTATTGGGCACCTTGTCCTCTTTTTTCGCGAGATCATCCAAAAATAAAAAATTTCATCCAATCTCTCAAGGGGGCAATATACCAACATAATCCTTCCACTGAGGAAATAGTAGGACATCTGAAAAATCAAAAAAAAATTGAACTTTGATCACAACAGTTTATTCTTTGAACCAATGCAACAAGTACATTGCTTCAAAGAGGGGCAACATGTACACATGGAAAATGTACAATTCAATCTAACACACTTGATCCTAATTACTAACATCGTTTCGTCCTAAATCACACTCTCAGCTTATCATCACCTTTCATCGCTTAATTGAATAAATCATTATTTATCTGATTAAGTCAATCTATCTTATTAATTAAATTAATCAATTTGATTTAATTAACCCTAAAAATCTCTCTGATTAAATAATCCATATTATTTTATTAAAATCCCTAAAGTCTTCTCATTAAATTGAATAAATTAAACCTTATTTGATTTAATCAAACACTGTTCCCTTTGATTAAATAAATCAAAATCATTTATTTAATTAAATCATTTCCTCTCAATTCTGATTTAAATCAACCCATAAATTTGAGTCAAAATTGTCAAATCGCCTAATCTCTCATTAAATTGATCAAATCTTGATTAATTTAATCTCCATCACTAAAATCTTCTAGAGAATGCAACTTGCACATGAAAATAGATTTAATTGATTTAGTAAATTTCTATTTTCCCTCACATGGCATAAAAAAGGAATATTCCCTCGAGTTTGAATTTTAAAAATCCAAGTGGATGGGTACTTCCAACAAAGCATTCACTCCTCTTACATGTCCTTGTGCATTGACCCAAGTGGTATTTATTTCATTCTTTTTTCCCTCTCACATGTCATTTCCTCAATTTTAAATTCCACCTAATTACATTTATGGGCACTTTGATCAAAACTTGCACAACCATCAACCATTCACATGGTGACAAGTGGCATTTGGCCATTGATTGAAAGTTAGTCCCACATTGCCCAAATATTTCTCTCTCTTCCAAATTGAGATCTATAAATGGGAGGATTCTCTACCATTCTTCATCCACAATCTCATGCAAAGTTACTCTCTTCACATTAAGGGCTAATTTTGCTCATCTCCACTCAAGGATTCATAATTTTCACAATTTCATAGCTAGGTTATGCCAAAATCTCATGAAGGATATTCAATTATTCAACAATCATCAAGCTTACAAAGGAGTTTGGAAAGGGTTGATTTCGACACACCAATTGGCACCAATTCCCCCATGGGATCACAAGTTTGCTTGCTTAATTAGGATTTACTTGCATTTTTATGTTTTGTTCATCATTTTCCTAGTTTGAGTTTTAGCAAATGGATTTCATGGGGAATCCTTAATTCTTGCTTGCATATGATCTAATATTTTGATTGTTTTTCTTGTTTATTCAAGTGTAGGATAGGGGTTCACAAATGTCAATTTTTATGTTTGTATATGGTACATCAGATAAAAGATCCGACTCATACTCATTGGAATCTGTTTTAGAACTATCTCTCATTTGAAGGATTCTTTCCAACAACTTTTTGAGTCATTTCTTATTTTGTTTCCTCTGTATAACCCAGTCCTATTTTTTCCTTTCACTAAAATGTAAGGGGTTGAATGGGTTTTATGATGCCTTCCTTTCTTTTTCCTATAGGTCATTTTCCTTCATACCCCATTTTCTCTAAGATAGCTTTTCCTTTTCCATACTAATATGTCTTTATGTTGATATTTGCTGATGTTGATGCTTCTTTGTCTTTGTAGAGCCAATTGAGGATGGCCTCATCTTCTAATTTGTCTTCTAGAGTACCTACTTGTACAAATATTTCATCTAGAACTATTTTAGGTTGTGATGATTGTTGTGTTATTGTTGATGGTAGTAACAATGAAAGGCATAGATATTGCCCAATAGAATATTCTCCCATGCCTTTGTCAGTTAATTGGATCTTTTCTTGAAATTGTTGTGATAGAGAATTCATGTGACCCTCATTGTCTAATAAAGTGGAACCAACAAAATTTGTATCTTTTGATTGCCCCTTTTTCTCAATCCATTTAGATACAAAATTTAGTTGCTTTTCACCGTTTGATGAAGTAGAAGTGCTTGCTTCTCTATTATGGGGCACAAAAGTGTCTTGAGTTATTTTAAGCGTGTTACAATATTGGGGAATGTTGTAGTCCACTGATATAGTCACTTCTTGTCCATTGACTGGAAATTTTAAAAATTGATGATAAGTTGAAGGCATCGCTTGCATTTCATGAATCCATGGACGTCCCAAGAGTATATTATATGTTAGCTCTTTCTCTATCACTTGGAAAAATATATTCTTCACAATTGGTCCTACTTGAATAGGCAACACAATCAATCCCTTGGAATATCTCTCTTGTTTGTCATAAGATTTTATTGTTATTTTCCTTCTGTTGTCAATAGAATTATCAGAATAACCTAGTGCATAGATCAATTTTAAAGTACAAATTTTTAAACTGGCTCCACCATCTATCAGGACATGTTTAACACGGTGTTTATGGATTAAGACATCTATATGAAGTGTTGCATTTTGTTGATGATTAAGTGATATATCATCTTATTCAGAGAATGATAGACAATGAGGCATGGTTAAATGTCCCACAATAGCTTGAAATTGACAGACATCTAGATTATTGGGTATTGTGGTGGCCACAAGACCCTATTCCAAAACCTCCTTATGGGATGGTGAGATTTTAAGGAGTTCTAATATTGATATGTGTGCTCATATTGTCTGTAGTTGATTGATTATGTTGTATTGATTTGAAGGGGGAATAGTTGTTTTAGATGAAAATCCTTTCAATATTGCCCTAGATTGCCCCCTTGTTGTCATGTTGATCGATTGGTAGTCTTGCTTTTCCCTGATTTTTATGACATTGATCTGATTGTTGGATGTGTCTATGTTTGGGATCAGATCTAATGGTATGATGTCATTGGTTGCAACATTATCAATTTTATTATCAACGATAGTATCACTCTCAACTGCCGAAATACAAAAGATAGTGCCATCATAAAGGTAGTTTACATTTTTACCTTTACTGTTTGTAGAAGAAGATTATCCCTTTTCATAATTTGGTAAAGGATTCTTCAATGCAGTATGATCATTGTTGGTCTGATTTCATTCTATGAATAAATTTTTACTATCAATCAAATCTTGGACTAGATGTTTTAACTACATACAGTCTTTTGTTTTGTGTCCTTTGTTTTTATGAAAGTCATAATAGTCTACATCATTCCACCAAGATGGTTTGAATTTTGGTTCCCAATTTCTTGCTTTGAAAGTCAAGTGATAATTCCATTTGCAATAAGTTATCTCATTGTTGATTCTAGTGTTTCTCCCAATGGTGTGAATCTTTGTTGGTTCGATGATCTTTGATATGATTGTGGTTTAGATTATCCATTGTTTGGATTTCTGTTTTGATTGACACTTTGATTGATGTTTTGGTCATTATTTTGATTGGTCTTTGCAGTAGTTTCTGTCAAATTAAATACTATTTTCGTATTTTGTGTGTCATTTGTAGCATCATTGTTTCTAGTATTTCTATTATTTTTCTAGAACATAGGTTTATCATTGTTGCCATAGTGATTTGAGGAATTTGTATTGTTTGATCCTTCATTGTAATGTTTTATCACCCCTATTTTTACCAAAGCTTCTTTGATCTTGAGCCCATTTTCAATCACTTTCTCAAATGTAGGTGGGCATTGTAGCTCAAGTCTATAACTCATGTCATTAGTTAAATTTTCAATGAATAATTCCTTTTCTTCTTCAGGTATAGCACGAGGATATCTAGAAAAAATCCTTCACTAGATCGTTGTAGAAATGAGAGGAATGTTTCACCTTTCTTTTGTTTCATGTTGTAAAGGTCTTTTATTGTCACCTCATGTTGAATGTTAAAGGAAAAATGTGAGATAAACCTGTTGACTAGTTCTTCAAAAGTTTGAATCCCTGGTTGTAGTTTAGAGAACTATTCCATGCATTGACCTCCTAAGCTCTGTGGAAATAACCTCATTAGATAAGTTTCCTTTTGTGAAAATTCTAAACTCATGGTTTTGTATTCCCTCACATGGTCAATTGGACCTATTTTACCATTGTACTTGTATTTTGGGAATTCACAATGTCTAGGAAATGGTATCATGTCCACACTTGGATCAAAAGGATAAGGACAAATGTCCTATAATGAGTGCATTTTAATGTTTCCCTTTTGCATATCTTGAAGTTGTTGTTGCAAGTTTTTCATTTGATGTGTTAGGGAAACTACTTGATCTATTTTGTGTGTTTTGTGGTCCAGTTTCAATTGTTCTAGGTGTTTCTTTTAATCAATTGATATCAAAATCTTTTGGAAGTTTTGCACCTAGTTCAACTAGCATCAAAAGGTATTTTTCCATATCTTGTTCTAAGACTTTTTCCATAAATTTATGGAAATTTGGATGTTGTTGTGTTGTTTGAATTTCCTCTTGGGTTATTTAATTTGTGTCATTTTGGTGGAGTCTTCTCCAGGTATTTTCTTCAGCCATGGTGTTTGGTGTTTCAATTTTCTTTTCTCTAAGTTTTTTTATTTGTAACCTCGTCAAAATTGGCATACAAGTGTTTGTTATTCTCACTAAACTTTGATATTTTTGTTTGGATAAGTGTCAAGGGTATTAATTTAAGTTGAATAGAATGATAAATTCTATTGATGAGACTAAGCTAAAAGAAATTGATTATTTTGTGTTTTGTTTCTTGATTGTGGGATGACAAAATCCTGATAAAGAAAATTTAATGTAATAATCCAAAATTTGTGTTTGATGGTTTAGACACTTTAAGGTTGCAAGATCTTGGTTTAATTTGATAAATTTTGACTTGTTAGGTCCTATTTTTCCAAGTTTAAGACATTGTTTGGACTAAGAAAATGTTTTTGTTCTGACAAGGATCCAAGTTTTGATGTCAACAATCTGATATCAGTTTCAAATAGCTCTATGTTTTCTTGTTCGGTGGATGCACTATAATAGAGTGCATATACGCTAAAATAGACTATGTAAGCACTAAAAGATATGGTGTATGCACTGTCAAATAGAGTATATGCGCTAAAACAAACTAGAAATGCACTAAGATACTGGTAAATTATGATGACAGGTTGTGCGAATGCATTGTAGGATAAGACATATGCACTGAAACAGTGGTTGTACGTGCTAAAATAGACTGTGAATGAGCTAATATACTAGGTGTATGCGCTAAAATAGACTGTGGATGCGCTAAATTGGAAGTTGTTAGGATGTTCATAGTTTTGTTCATTTCTTTTGGTTTTTCTCAAAAAAATGATTAATTCTAGGGTGTAATTTTCTAACCAGTGAAGATAGTGGATGAGTATTTTACTTGTAAATACTGGATTTTGATGATCTATTTGGATGATCCCTTCAAAAATGACTTTACACACTAAAGCTAGATTCTAAACAGTTGTTTCAGATTATATGCATTAAAGATGTAGTGAGTGTTCTAGAATCTGGTCTAATTCTTTTCATTTCCACAAGTTTGGACACAAATTAAAATAGTTCAAGAATTTTTCTATCTCAAGTAGGTCACTTAGAATATCACAACCCATAGCTTGCAACTATGTCAGCTCACACAACCTTGTCGCCCCCTAGAGGGCACCCGTGTTTTTTCCTTTCTCGAGTCTTAACCAAAGTCGAATTCTCCACTTTTGCCCAGGGTCTCTGATAGTTATATGGTGAGTGTTTTTGGGGTAGATTCTTCCCTCCCCTTGCACCCTGATATAAAAAGTGTTTGGAAACTGACACGGTTGGATTCTACACTAAAATTCATAGATAGGGTATCCGTTCAGATCGGTAATTGATAAACTCCCTGAGGAGACCTCCCAATATTTTAAAAAAAATATTTTGGGGATGCTTATCTTGCACACTTCCGTTTAATTTTGGGTTTCCCCAAATTCACTTTTGATTATAGTGGGTTGTAAAACCTAGCTTCGGTTGTTCCCACTTAGTTCATTCTCGTAGGGTGAGTAATTTTTCCCACTATGGCAGGCCTTCTAAAGGATTTAATAAAAGCATAAAAAATGAGTAGCGTTCTGATCACCCAGTGAAGGGGAGAGCATAAGCCTATCACTTCAACCACAATAGACAAGGTGTTTAATTTAATCCTTAATCTAAATGCACTATTTTAAACAAAGGAAATATCAATAACTAAAATTAAATCCCCGGAAACACCATTAGTAGTTTATGTGAATTTGTCTTTGACCAACATATGTTTTCTAGCAATTGTCTTTGACAAGCGTATTTCACACTTGGAACACCGAAATTAATGATTAGACTTTGGATTTTTAAAATTCTAGAAAAAACATCAAATGTGCCATTATAATTATTAGATGTGCCAAAATATTTATTAGATGCGCCAAAACAGATCTATGTGCTAAAGAAATTGATGGACACGCTAAAACAATAGGTCTATGCACCGAAAGAAAACTCCTTGGCTGAAAAAATAGGAACTTCAGATGCATCACAACAGTCATTGAATGTGCTGGAATATCCAGTGAATGTGCCGAAATAGTGCTCGGATGTGCTGGAAGATTCAATGGATGCATCGGAAAATCTCTCGATCACACTAAAATAAAAAACATTAGAAGCCTGCAAGGACACTTTTCAAAAAAAAAAGATCAAAATATGAGGTTTTTGTGCCCCTCAGTGGGCACCAAAATGTAAGTGTGGAATAAGTGAAAAGTAAAATAACAAACAACACTTCTTAATAAGACATTATATCAAGAGAATCAACAAATATTAATCTAATTAAAACAATAAAACTCTTGAAAGAATCATATTGCTCTCTATCTCCAAATATTTATTAAATCACAGGGCTCTTAGATTTGGTAAGCATTGTGCCTATTAACATGTCAATCTAGAGAATGAGATGATGCTAAATGCAATAATCCAATCCTATATGATGATGTTTGAATGAACTATTGTAATCTAAATTGACATGAAACTTGATAAAAGAAGCTATAGTAAATTATGATGCAGCTAAATGAAAATCCATGATATTGATTCTATGCTAAAATGCTATGATTAATTCTATTGATAAATGATAATTCTATTATTAAGATGCTAATTACTATTGCCGAAATGCTTTGATTGCTCAATTTTTATTCTTGTGGAGTAATTTTGCACAAAGTTGGGATCCTTTTCCTGTACAAAGAGGTTGTATTTATAGATTCCCGACAACATATTTGTGAAAGGGAAACATAGCAAAGGTCTGGATTCAATCTTGAGGATTCAATGGTGAAGAATGAAGGAATTTGAGCTGATTATGGAGATTGTTCCTCCCCATAAAAACATTCAACCACATGATAGGAAGAATCGATGGAAGAAGATGGATTTTCTTGCAAATTTGTCTCCAATTTGTCTCCAAATTTTCCTGTGAAGGTTGAGTTGAATTAAATTAGACATTTCATATCTAATTTGGTAGATGGATATGATTAGTTATAGAATATTTTTCAATTGAATATTTAGATTTATTCAATTTAGAAAAAAAAATATATTTAACTTAATAATAAAAAACTATAGTATGTTTATTAAATAAACATGGAAGAAATATGATAATTAAATAAAGCAAGGAATTAAATTTGTTTATTTAATTTGGATGAAATGATGTGATTAAGATAATTAATAGAAGAATTTAATAATGATAATTAAATAAAACAAAGTATTAAATTTGTTTATTTAATTAAGAAGAAATAATATAATAAAGATTGAAGAATCAAAAGTGAACTATATAAATAGATATTTATATTTATTTAATAGTAGAAGAATTAAAGGTTAATTAATCAAATAAAATCGTATTTAATTAATTAGATTATACAGAGCATTTTTAGGTGTATACAAGTGACGTAATTAAATAATTGGTGTTATTTAATCAATCAAGACAAATAAAGTGAAGATTAGGATTTTATTAAATAAATGCAATTTTATTTAATTGGTCAAAATTGATGGAATGTGAATTAATTAAATAATGTCATTTTATTTAATTAATAGAATAAATAGGGTTTTAGGACTTTATTAAACAAATGGAATTTATTTAATTAGTCAAAAATGATGGAAGAGTGAATTAATTAAATAATGTTGCATTATTCAATTAATAGGGGAAATTAGGGTTTTGATGTGAAATAACGTGAAATGGAGTGATGTTTGATTATAATGATGCTGATGATTTGAGAATGTTGTTTAGGGTGTGTGATAGGTGTGTGATGATGTGAGAATGTTGATGATGTGATAATAAACCACCAAATATCCCTTATTTGTTGTAGTAAAATTCAAACATTACATAGGATCACCTTAATACCACACAACCAAAATATGTGCCCATCATCCTAATAAGATGAGGGGAGCCTAACCAAATTTCTCTTAAAATTGTATGGGTGTTAACAATCCATTAATTATTAGGTCTAATACTTGAAATAGAAAAAATCAACAAAAAAATAATGAGTGTCAAGGACTCACATTCATAGCTATAGCTAGAGTGTATATGCTTCCATATCTTTATATATGCCACACATTCACATACCAAAGATACACACACATGCAATATAACACATGTGTTACATGAATAAAGAAAGAAGAGGTTTGTTTAAGAGAATTTTCAAATAGTAATAGTTAAAAATATTTGTATATTATATAACTATTTACTTATTCATGATGAAGTGTTTCCCTCTTAATTATATTTTTACAATCATGTATGCATATTTATTTGAATCCATTTAATTTTTTATGCAAGAAAAAAGAAATGTAACTAATATGAAATTCATATCTTTGAACATTATAATTATATTTTCTCAAGTAACCCCACATTTTAAGTGTTGTACTCTTATAATGACATGAAATTAATATTTTTGTATAGGCCTTGCAATTTACTCATATGCATACTAAGTTATTACAAATAAAATTAAGGGTTCTCCTTAAGAACATGAGAAATAAATAATTCTTATATTGGTCTTCTTCTAAACATAATTATGATTTCTCTTTTGTTTCTTTCACAGGGTTTCTAACTATTATAATTTAATGAATATTGTGAGTTTATGTTTTGATTAGATTAAAATGAGAAGGGCCCATAAGCATTAAAAATGGTCATAGAGGCCAAATGAGGGGTTCACAAGAAGTGAAACACCTAGGAAGAAAAAAAGAAACAAATAACTAACCAATAATAAAAATAATAAAAACACACAAAGCAAAACCACAAAGGTGCCAAAATTGCCACTGGTCTCCTAGAAGCTTGCAGCCACTAATTGTATGCCACTCCTTAGCTAAGAAGTGTCATTTACCATAGAACAATAGGGGCCCCTTTTGAATAGGTTGGGTCTCCTCGGTAGTGGTCTAAGCCAAATTTCCAACCATCTTTCCTTTTTTTTGTGCATGACTATCATAAAGACCACCCTCAACCACCCTTTTTCCATGACTATTCCTTAGTTTTTGTTGAATGACCTAGATGGTCACGACAATATTATTCACATTCTCCTCGATGTAATCAATAATCTCTTGGAGACATTGCATATTTTTGTCCTAGTTGTTGTGAATAGTGGAAATCTCCTCCTATAGTTTCATTTTGTCCTCCTTTGTACCCACAAGGGATATAAGCCTTTCCACCTCCTTGTCCCAATTATCCCATCTATCAAAATATTTGGAGATGGGGGAAAGAATATCCCAATGCCCACCATCCTTGACCTCTCCTGACCACAAAGCCAACTAGTTGAGTACCCTATTTTCCAGCACCAAGATTTTTTCCTTTGCACTAATGAGTTGACCCAAAAGCCAATTTAGGATGTTGTTTTGGACATTGAGAGTCATTGAAATTTCATTCATTTTATGTTGAAGGGGAACATAGGAGGCACAAATATCATTACCCAAATTTGGTTTAGTAGAGGTCCCTTCCAGATTAATGTAGAGTTTAGGGGATTTTGGGGGGCTAAAAGGGCTAATGATAGGAGTGCTATTTGGAAAATTAGACTCATCATGAATAGGGGAATGCATGAGAGATTTTCCAAGGGTAGGTTTCTAGAAATCATCATCGAAGTTAGCTGAATTATCAAAGTAAGTGTTTCGAGGAAAGAAACACTTTTAATGGTGTTAGTAGGGGTTTCCTCATTGATAGGTGTTTTTTCCTGATCTTTGGTAATTGTATGAGTGGTGGGCAAGGTTTCATCTAGAGTAAAAGTGGAAATGGGGCCCTCATGGGGGTTGGTAAGATTATAGATGACTAAAGTGCTCCTCTTGACACTGGTTGGGGAGGGTAAAAGAGTGGCCTAATGATGACAAAGGAAAAAAATTAAACACAAGTGAATGGGGATATTTTTACTTTTACTTTGGAAATTCTTAATGGATTGTTCAAGAGAAGAGAAAATCTTGAAATTATAGCAGAAATGGTTAAGCATGGGAAAGATATGGGCATGAAAATGATAAAAATAACCCTCTAATGTGATGTACCTCATAAGAACCTCTATGATTTTACTCCACACCCCAAGAATGTTGGCCCTATTGAAATCATTTTGAAGGTTTATTAAACTTCTTATCATCTTTCAAAAACCTCTCCATATCTTTTTGGTAGTGCCTGTTAGGCTTTTGAGGGATGCATGGAAAATCCAATGAAAGCCTCATCACCTCAGCAATCAAATCAACATTAACAAGGAAGGAGCACCTTCCAATGGTGATAGTTGATGGGCAAGGTCATTGGTATCACTACTTGCATCATTTAATTTCTCATTTATCGAATCAAGTGTATCTCAGAGCTATATGTGATAAGGATGACTCCAAAAATTGGGGGGTTTTGCACTATAAACACTTTTGATTTTGATCAGTCTCCTTTAGGAGCCTTCAGGAGCTATCAAGAGTGGAACACAACAACTAATTTTCTAAAGGCTCTCTAACTTACTGATTGACTAATACTTATCTAGACCTATTTTGATCCTAATGGCGTAGCTCAGACTTTACCTCACTTGGCTATAATTGGTTCATGGACAGATCTATGAAATAACTCAAATTAAATCTAGGTCTAAAATGCTAAATTGAAATTCCTAGAAAAAGGAAGTATATTTATGCTTTCTCATAATGAACATTAATCTAGAAAATAGAGAATCTATTTACATTTGTAGGAAATTAATCATTAATCTATTAAGTAGAAATACTAATTCCCTTGAACAAATTCCAATTAAGCCTGGGTTTGATCGTCACATCATTCATTATTATCAATCTCATTACAACAACATGCATCTTGAAAATAAGTACTTATTCTAATTTCTACAAATAGTAATGGAATCTACAGTAAGTGAAAGAACTTCTAATCTATAGTGAAACGTCTTAGCTAATTTGGATTACAGTAAACTAATCTAAGTAAATGTAGTTACTGAATGTTGATCTATAAAAATTTAAATGCTTAAATTTAAACCAATATAAACCAAAAATAATTTAATTGAATCAAATAACATGAAATAGGGTCACCTTCTTTGGTTGAGCGAGCCCTGCTCTTCCTTTGGTGGGACCTCTAACACAAAATTTAGATCAACTTCTCATTTGCATTCCAATTGGCCAAAATAGGTGAGTAAAACAAAAGTACGCAGTACCATAAATTTGAATATTTAGCAAAAGATCGACTAACTCCAAACTAAACCTAAGGACATATATTTATAAGAATATCTCTTATTTTGAATTCAAATTCATGGCGCTAGATGCTAAATTATAGAGTGTCAAACTAAACTAAATTCTAATTGACATATCCAAGAGAATCTCACTTTATCATAGTTGGAGAAGGAGATTCACAATCAAAAAAGGAAGCCAATCCAAAATCATAGCAAATCAATATCCATCTGGAGGTTTCAGGAGCACAATTAACACCATGTTGTTAAACTAAAATTTTAATAGATCCAACTCAATAGTAAGAATTTGAGTACCTGCATGAAATCATCAAGAACAGATTGCAAATATGATAGTAGGTATTTTTGATTGCATAGTCATTTCATTATTAACGTCACTAAAAAAACACATTTAATGTAAAATACAACTTCTAATATATCTTCCAATTAGTCAAGTATAAGATGAAACAAGCAAACATTTAAACATATAATCTACCACCATAACAAAATTTAATTAATAGTCTAATTGAGTCTTTGAGTTCATAAAAAGATTAATTAAAGTAGCATTTCCAGGCACTCATCATTTCTCCCCCTCCTAATGTCAACCATGTCCTCATGGTTGAGGATTTCATAAATCCTTGTTCTTCTCTACTAACCAAACAACTAAATCGGCTAGATTAGCATCCTACAACATATACTCTAAGAATTTCCTAGAACGAGAATAACCATTCATCTTTTCAATTGTTGTCATCCATTCCCTAAGATTTTATCCTATGAACTTTGGTGATGCATCTAAAGTTGGTATTGGCATTATGATCAAAGGAGGTCTGAACCTCATTCCTATCTATTTGGTCTTCTATTCCTCGATAACATCTATTAGAGTTCTCACCCTAGTGAGACTCCAGATGATGTTCCTTGGTGAAATAGGCTCCCTCCTTCTTAGTGGTGGTGGAATACTTCTGAACCTATCCCTTGCTACACTTAGAGCCCTATTTGAAAGATGATCTTGAATTCTCTTTAAAAATTGAATGCTCTCATACAGACTTCTCTTATAGGCATGTGCTACATTTTCTGACATGGAAAAGTACCTCAACTGGGCTCAGAAAGGTCTCGACCAAGGGGTCTCATCCCTCATAGGCAGTCCTATTTTCAATTGTGCCTCCTTATACCAAGTTGCTCTATATTCCCATTCCACTTGGTTTTCCAATAATGGCATAAAAAACCTTATTTGTAACTCTCGTACGAAAACATTAAGAAAAGACTGCAAGAAACTACCAAGGAGAAATCCATGCTAGAAATACTCACACATTTGATTTTGAATAGTAGGATGGTTCCTAAAGAAATCCTTAAGAAATTCTCTGTCATCATTATATTCAATTTTCCTTTTGAGTGCCAGCTAGTTAATTTTCTACTAGAGGAATCTTTCTCTCAAGAAGAGTGTGTATGAACCTAAAGGATTCCTCATTGAGAACATTGCAAATGATAATTCCACCACTTGCGAAAATCTATCATTCATTTGATCTCTCTCCTTTTCCAAATGTTGGTTTGGAATCCTTAATTGATTATTCTCATGTTTAAGCTTTAATGTAGTTAAAGAGAGGTATCTTCTTGGAGCAGATGAAGTTGAAGCCTCATGGTTATGTAACATATTTGATTGTTGTCTCAACTTCTCTTCCTGTTTTTGTAACTCTACCTTCAATTTTCCTATTTCCACAACATTGAATCTTGCTGTTTCTTCTACTTGGGCTAATGATTGTGCATTAACCTTCTATAAGGTCCTCTTTGTTTCACTCAACTGTCCCTAAAGACAACTTTCATTTTCAGCCATCTCTTTTTCTAATTACTTTGTTTCATTTAGAGAGTTCTTCATTTCTTATTCTTTTCTTTTCAAATTTTCCTCAATAAATTGTATTCTCCTTCTCTCTTCACCCAGTTCCATTTGTATTCTTGACACTGCCATAGCCTTTGTTGTATCATCATCTTCCTCTAATTATTATTCTTCCTACATTTGTGGAGATTTCTCTAGTTCTATTATTAGCTCTTTTCTTTTTCTTCTGTCAACAATCGAGGAAGGTGAAGGGGATCGTTCAAATTATTCATCCTCAAATTCTTTTGAGGCTTCCCTTTCTTCAGACTGTGTGTCATAATTTTCAACAGAGTCATAAGGCTCTCCCAAAGGTGTTCTTTCAGTAGTTAAAATTGGGGCTTCAGGAGGGCTATGAGTTTGTTCAAGGGACTGCATTGGCATTTGAACATCTTCATGAACTTTAAACGATCTCTTGATGGGTTTCAAAGATATGGGTTTCCTTAGGAGTTGACACAATAGTTACATCAGTGCTAGGGTTTTCCTCAACCAATTCTTGCTTTCACTTTTGGGAAGCACTACGAGTTACCCTAATGGATTCCTACAATTTTCTCTTATCCTTTTTTTGTTCTTGCTTAGAATATTCTCCCTTTTCTATTTTTTCCCTTTTTTCTATAGGCCCCTTTTTGGGTTTTCCTTTTTGTTTTTCAATAGGTGCAAACAAAAACTCAACCTACCCTTGTTTACTAGACTCTTTCTTTAATAAATGGTGTTTAATTATTAAATGAATTAAACCATCATATCTTATTGATGACTTACCCCTAGAATTTACTCGAGATATCATTGAGGAAATTTGAGAAAAGAGAAATGTTGGTAAATTGATTTTGGAAGAGGGCTTTGTGTTCCCACACCTCAAATTTATTAACATCCACATTCTTTGACACAATACTATGTCGTAATGTCCCTCACAAGTGAAGAAATTCATTATCCATGTGACATTAGTTCTCCAAGGCTCGTCCAAGCTATTGCGGGAAATTCCCCATTGATATTCTTTGTGCAAAAAAATCTTAGGCTTCTTTTCAGGGTATTGATGAAATGGCAACACCAACTTTTCAAATTTTACATGGCCTTTATTAACTGCTTCCCCTCAATAGGAATACCTGATACTTCACTTATGATTTTAGGTGTAACTTCAATTATCTCATCTCTAATCCTTATGAAATTCACATGGAAATTCCTTATGAACTCCTCAACTAATTCTTGTTGAAATCCTTCATACTTCATGATAAAATCTAGACATCCTACTTCTCTGAGCAACCTCTTAGTCTCTATGTCAAGATTGAAATTTTCTAGTTATGAATTCCTTTTATTTCCCATTTTTTTTACCTCTGTAACTTTGATACAGAAAAATGGAAACCTCAATTAAGAAAAACTCAGAATGGGTGCTTCATTTAAACCATAGCAATTTTGTAAAACAACATGTCAATCAACACATGTCATTATTAGTTTCCTTATTCCTCCAGATGATTCGCATGCCACCACCTTGTACTTTTCATTTATGATTCACAAAGTTGGCAATGCAGCTGACATTAGGAAATTTATTGGTGTTAACATGAGATATCCTTCTAGCACTTGTAATTACTGCAAAAGTCTTTTCAAAATCACTTCTCAATTTCTCCGCTAGATTTGAAATTATTATACTTATTTATTACAAAATTAATAGCTATTTTGGCAAAGATTTCTATGCTAAGAATTTATTTTATTTCAAATCATAATTAATAAATGGAAAATAATATTAGAAAATGATACATACAATAAATGTGTACCTTTCATTTGATGCCAAAGTTAATTTGAGTGTGTTAATTAACTCATTTGGCATTAATTCCAATGAGTCAATTAAAAGAAGCTCAAAATTAATGAGAAGGTTATTGCTGAAAACTTAAGATATCATCAAGAGTCATTAAGATCCATTAGGAGCAAACGTAATTTGATCTAGGAAGACTGACATTTATAGTTTTCAGCCATTCCTTCACTTTTTTTCTCTTTTTTTTTTATATATTTTTTTCTTTTTTGACTTTTTCTGAGAGATAAACTTCCATTGTTGTTTTTCAATTTATCCCCTTTATTCAAAAGGTAAACCACCATTTGTTTGTTTTCAATCTACCTTATGTTCATTCCTTTATTCAAAAGGTTACTTAGGAGCACATTCTCCCATGGAAGAAATATCTTCCATCAGAAAATATTTTATTCTATGTTGCAGATCTGATAAGAATTCATCTCTTGATGTAGGTTTATGGTATATCTTCAGTCTATGACCATTAAATAGCATAATTCTTCTCTCTCCATCTATTGGTACCAAATGAACTACTCTATTCTCAAAGACTTGGTCAATTTCATATGGTCTCAGCCATCTTGTATGGAACTTTCCTTTAAACTCATGAAATCAAGAATCAAAAAATAGCACCAAATCTCCCTTTTTGATTTTTTTGGTTACAACATTCTTGTCATGAAACTCTTTCCTTTGTTTCTGAATCATCTTTGTGTGTTGAAGAGCTCCCATTCTCATCTCATGCAACTGGTTGAGTTGTAAAAATCTACTCTTTTCTGCTTCTAACAAATTAATGCTAACATCTAATGTTGTCTTCAACGTTTGCAACTTGAACTCGATTGGCATGACTAGAGTTTTCCAATACACTAGTTCATATGGAGATAACCTTGTAGTATTATTCTAGGTTTTATTATAAGCTTGGACTACTTCATCTAACTTTTATGCCCAGTTTGTTTTCCTCAATGAAACAGTCTTTGTCAAAATGTTTTCCAATTCCTAGTTGGTAACTTCTACTTGACCATTCACCTATGGATGATATGGGGTAGATTTCATGCGTGTCATCTCATATCTTGGCATAAAATCTTCCATCATTGTAGACACAAACTACGGTCCTTGATCATAAACTATCTCCCTTGGTGTACTAAACCTTGAAGAATATGTTTGTACATAAAATCAACCACTTTATCTTCTCTTGTTGTTGATTAAGCTTTTACTTCAGCCCACTTTGTGACATAGTCTGTACATACCAAAATATAATGTTTTCCTTTGGAAGGTGGATCAATAGGTCCCACAAAATCAATTCCCCATTTATCGAATGGTTCTAGAGCTATATGAGGCTATAATGGCATCCCCATTGTTGGTGTAGGTCTTCCCATGCAGTGGCACTCATCACAATGTTTAACAAAGAATGAAACATCCTTTGTCATAGTCAGCTAGAAATAACCAACTCCTAAAATCTTACAAATATTCTTGATCACAAAATAATATCCTCCTTCTAGATAATGATGACAGGCATGTACAACATCATAAATATCTATCTCAATAATACACGTGTGAAGAACATGATCAAGACACATCTTAAATAATAGCTCATTAATCAATTGAAATCTAGAACTTTCACGAATTAATCTTTTTTTCTTCTTAGGATTGAAATGATTGGGACACTTCCCTATTACAAGATAATTTGCAAGCTTAGCAAACCATGGAGGATGTATTGATATTGCAAACAAATTATCATCTGGGAATGTATCATCAACTCGCTCTTGATCACCCTACAAAACAATTCTTGAAAGGAAATCAACAACATAATTATCTTTGATAGACTTATCTATTATAGTTACATCAAATTCTTGTAGTGACAATAACCATCTTATGATCCATCCACCCACCACAACCTTGTTCATTAGATTTATAATAGAAACATGGTTTGTGTGAATGAATATTTTATAACCTGTAATATAATGCCTAAACTTATTAATTGCATATATCATAGCCAAAAATTCTTTCTTAGTGGTTGTATAGTTTCTTTCTCCAGGATTTAGATTTTTGCTAACATAATAGATTGCATGTGTTGCATCATTATCATCTTTTTGTCCCAAAACTACACCAATAGCAAAGTTAGAAGCATCACGATGGATATGAAATGGAACTCCCCAAGCAAGTCCTTTAATGATTGGAGAAGTGGTTAAGGCCTTTTTAAGTGTTTCAAAATATTGATGACAATCATTTTTCTATAATAATTTTGCATCTTTCTTGAGTAATGTAAACAAAGGCTCAACAATTTTACTTGACCCCTCTATAAATCTTCTATAATACCCAACATGCCCAAGAAAGCTATGAACACTAATTTGTCTTTTAGGGGTTTATATCTTTTGAATGATTTCAACTTTCTTGGGGTCAACTGTAATTCCCTGTTTGGAAATATGGTGTCCAAGAAGAATTCCTTCTGTCATCATAAGGGAACACTTTTCATGGTTTAAATATAACCTATGGTCTTTGTGTGCAAGTGATTTTCTATTTTAAGCTACAAAACCAAATGAAATACAAAAGCAAAAACACAAACAAACACTCAAGATTAGCCTAAGTTGAATCCAAACAAACAACAACAAACAAATTAAATGTTATACCTTGCTTGCTTGGATTGATGATTTGGCTGGCCCTTTGATGATGCTTGGTTGTATGCCCCTTTTATGGAAAATGCATGCGATAATGGAGGTGGGTATTAAGATGAAGATGGTGGGTGGATGCAATAATGGCTTCAAGATGGCTGCAAATGCTATGAATGAAAAATGGCTTGAATGCTAGAGAGTCTCTAATGCTTGTTTAACCCCTTTAACTTGAGACCAAGCCTCTAAATTTAAAGAAGAATGGATGGCTAGGATTAATCCATCATGGACAAGATGGAGGGTTGTGATGAGTTGAGGACTCACAAGTCCTCACATCTTTCTAGGTGGAAGGTGAGGTGGAAAAAGTACAAGTGGCATGTGATGTGGAAGTACTTACAAGTACCTTGTAATTGGAGAGGATTTCCTCAAAAATGAATTCCTTGTCCCCATATGGGGTTGATAGTGACAAGTGAGGAATTTTAGAAAGTCCTCTCTTGTCACCATGGGGATAGAGGAAGTTGTTGGAGAAATAAATATGAATTTTAAATTCACATGATTGGAAGTACTCATTTGATAAGACAAGGTCATCCTAAAGGAGGTCCTTTTCCCATGTGATTGATGTGACCTATGAGAGGTTATGGGAAAGAGAAATGCATGGGATAAATAAAATAAAAATAAAAATAAAAATTCCATTGGGATGTGGGAAGAATTGACTAAAGAATTGATTAGACTAATGATGAAAGATTAGAGGAGGGTTAGGTGTTTAATGATGATTAGGAGCCAACTTGCAAAAGTTGGAGGATGTGACACATCTTAATCATGGATCCCTAGTGATGGGATTAGGAGATGAATTAAGATTAAGTATGGATGGGACATAAAGAGAATTAAATAAGTGGGTTATTTATTTAATTCTTTGGAAGAAAGGGATAAAGTGGTAAGGTATTTTATTATTTAACTAAATACCTTAAGGATTTAGAAGAATTTAGGGATATTTGGATGAAAAAGGATAAATTTGGCCCAATATAAGTGGTCAAATCTAGATATCTACATTTTTCCCCTCTTTGAGATGGTGTTACAAAGTAGCATCATTTCAAAGAAAATTAAAACATAGTACCTAGAAGAAGATGGTTAAATTATGGAAGATGCCTTAGTCATTCGAGGAGTGACTAGGAGGAAAGATGATAGGAGTGAGGATGAAGTTTAGGGATTGAGGATGCCCCCTTAAGGGGACATGCAGGTTTAAGAGAACATGGGTGTGCTCTCAAAATGGATGAGATGATGCAAAATGATGAATGGAATAGAGGATGGTAAGATGAAGAGATAAAGGAAAGAACAAATTGGTTCAAAGACAAATATGATATTTCCCTAGTCAAGCTACAAGATAGGATGAATTGATGATGGATGGAGTGTTGTTGATGAGGGAATGATATATCCCGAAACAACACAAGGATGGGGAAGGATACATCCTGATGAGAGTGTTATTGATGATGGAAGGATACATCCAAACAACACAAAATATAGGGAAGGATACATCCCGATGATGATAATGATGATGATGATGGTTAGTTCAAGGCTTGTAGCAAGGCTGGGAACAAGACCAAAGATGCGATTAGATGATTTGTGCTAGATTGAATGGATATGTGAGATGATTAAATTGAATGAAGATGATGGAGGGAAAGATACAATGCAATGGAAGAGAAAATGAAATGCAATTCAATTCACCATTTTTGGAGCACTGATTTTTGCTATAGCATAAGACATTAGGGACCATGGTATGTGAAACCAAGGAAAATTAGTGTCTAATGCATATGCAAACATAAAAAACAAGGAGGATATCCCAACACCCCAAAGTTATGATGAATTTGGTCAGGCTAGTTATTGGGATAACCACAAGAACAAAAGGATTCCCCAACATAACACAAGACCTCAGAGGTTTTGGTGGGTACTATGTGGGACAACCAAGAAGACAACAATAAAAAAGATCAAGATATGCCCCTATGTTAACCTATCAAAACACACCATAATATTATAGATCATGGTGGCCATGACGAGTGATGATAGGGAGCTCAAATAATAAATAGAATCCAAAAGCATCAAAATATTGTAATCAATTTCAAAACATCATTTTCCATAGGATCGAGAGGATGGATGGGGTTGATGAGGTCTATTAGGAAGGATACATCCTATTGATACCAAAGATGGATACTAAACTAAAAGATCAATAATGATGTAGGATATTCTAAAACCAATTAAAGCTTGTGACACAAATGGATCCTATTTGTGAAGAACCAACTGGATAAGGACATACTTGATAACACGACACAAGGTGACGCAACATAAGATGACAAGATGAAAAAATGACAAGGTGATGAAATAGACACATCCTAAAGACCTAGGGGAAACAAGACTGACATGCCCTAAAGACCTAGGGGATAAAAAATTGACACACCCTAAAGACCTAGGGGCTCGGGGGTTGATCAAAGATCATCCTTGACTACATGAAAGCACAGAGCCCTTGTAGTTCAAGAAAAGGCAATGGATAAAAGTGGAAAGAGAAAAATGGAGACCTTGATGGATGGAAGAGACATATTGGAAAAATGCCTTGGGGGTATATAAAATGATTGACCTTGCCTACATGAAAGCATAGGGGCAATGTAGTTTGACCCAAGGCCAAAGACAGACGATGGAAGATGATAGATAGACAAAAGATAGAACCATGGGTATGGATCAAATGATCAACCTTTCCTACATGAAAGTATATGGGCTATGTAGTTTGAAACAAGACCAGTGATAACAAATGGATAAGGGATGATGAGATGACCATGATAAGTAGATACACTGATGGAGCTAATATGATGAGCCGAGATAGGTCATGCGGATGGGATGCTCGATATGCCTAAGATGAAGCTCAAGAATGGGATAGTTATCCAAATCATTGAAAGATGAAGTGGGAGGATGAGATGATGGATAGATGAGAGACAAAAAATGATAAGATATTAGGAAGATGTAGGAAATAGATAGGAGTGATCATAGTGAGATATCATGGCATTGGATTGCATGGGGGTAGCCTATAGCTAGATACCAATGAGAAGGGATTTATGAGATGGAAGGAAAATAGAGGTAACTAGATGTATGGATAAATATGGGGAGATAGAAAGATGCTAGGATAGGTGGATAAAGGGATAAGGATTTGGAAGGATGGAATGGATTATTGAACAGAAAAACAGATGGGGGAGATAAGGATGAAAGGATGGAACAAGACTAGTGGATGGATAGACAGGAAGATAAGGATGGGGAGATAGAAGGGATTACTTGGAGGGATGGATGGACAATGTCTCCAAGGAATATGTTGCAAATAAGGAGATTCCCTCACTCTAAATATGTCCGATGTGATGAGGCAAGAGGAATGGAATATAGCAAGATGGGTGAATAAGCGAGTGAGATGAACATGGATAGGAGATATAGATAAGGAAGGGAGATATATGGTGGCATGATTGGATGGATGATGAAGGTAGATGCATGGATCAGAAAATTAGATGGGGAGGATAAGGAATATGATAGCATATGGATGAGGGGAAGATATGCCAAGAGGTGTCCAAAGGAATATATATATATGTATCAAGATCACAAGAAAGATAGAGGGAATGAGGTAAATAGGATATGATGGATAGGATGTAGAAGATAGGTGGATGTAGGAGATGGAGGAAGGGAATGCATAGATGGAAGTTGCCCCTAATTCTAGCAATAAACTAGATGGGGCATTTACACATGATTCCTTTTTTCCAGGTTTTCATCATGGTACTTATCCAAGGTGCTTGTTTGCCAATTTTTCACCATTGGATGAATTATTTCTCTTCACTTTTTCTTTTCTTTTTTGTTTTCTCCTTTTTAATTTTTTTACTTTTTCTGACTTTTCAAACTAGGATCTGGATGAAGATGCATAAAGATAGGGATATGGATATATGGGTTTGGAATATATCTGATAGAGGGGATGGATGAAGAACTCAAGCATCAAGTTCTATATGAGGTAATAAGATCCCATGTGTAAAACGACCATTGGATGCTAGTACAACCTTATTAGAATTGATGGATTATGCAAGGGGATGGATCAAAGGGATTTGATGGGGTAGATATGTTGGATAATGGATGGGATGTTGTAAAGTCTATGGATGGAATGATGGAGTGGATGTGTGATGAGGGACTGTGTTCAGGACCAACATTGGCACATGTGATGGTGGATGTGAGAAGATAGGTGGATGAATGGATGGAGAGTGTCAAGATAATGGAGGAGTGGAGATAGTGAATTTTGGGAAATAGGGACCCAAAATAGATTTAGGAGATGGAGGATGTGAATTATTATTTGGTGGATTAGCAACTTTGGATGTCTTTAGGGATTTCTCATTTGAAGGAATGGCATCTTTTTTCTTTCATGGGCCTTTGTGGCCTTTGGGATTAATTGGGCTTTTGGATTTGATTTTTATTTTCATCAAAATTTCTTTTGAAGGGGACATGAAGAGATTTAGATTCTCGTGGATGTTTCGATTTATGCATTTTTACATGGGCATCCAATGTTCTTGTAGTAGCAATGGGATAGGTATGAGGAGATGGATGATGTGTAGAGGACGTGGATGGAGTGATATAGGCAAGCTTTTGACGATGATGTATAGATGGAGGATGCGAGATAGAATGCATGGAGGGGTGCCTTTGTTGATCTTGATTAGGAGTTATGAATTTAGGATTTTTGTGATACGTACTAGGGATAGGTGATGGCTGGATGAGAGGGTGGAGAGAATAAGATGGAGGGGGTGATTTTGGGATATAAGGATCCAAAATAGACTATGTATATGGAGGATGTGTGAAGTTTGGTGGAGGGATATAAGGACCCAAAATGGATTTAAAAGATGGAGGAAGATGGATGGTTGTTTTGAGGTAATATGATGGGGGAGGGGGGATGTTAACAAATGATTTGGTGGAACAGTGGGAAGTGCCTCTCATTCCTTTGGAAGAGGTTTTCTTATGATGTATGGAGGTTGTACCAACATTTTTGGATTGTGATTCTTGGGAGATATATCCAAGACCTTGTGTGTCTAGATGGGCTCTAAAGTACCTTGCTCATGAAGGCCTAAACCTTTTCCTTAATGTTTCATGTTCTTGAGCATGTGATCTATGGTAGGATTCTTATTCTTTTGGAAGAATGATGTAAGTCCATTAGTAGGTGGAGAAAGATGGGTGTTGTATATGATTTTCTTTTTTCTGTAAGGATACCACCATGAATGAGTGTAATGTTACCAAGGTGATATAAAAGTGGTGTTGGGGTGACAAGGCTAGGTAGTAATGATGGAGATGAGGGGATAGCAACATCTGGATCAAGAGGAATGAGTGATACATGATTGGGAGAGGGATTAGGTGTATGATAGGATCTATATTTTTGAGAGTGGGTGATAAAGTCTCATGAGATGGGGTGATTAGATCTTGAGTGCAAAGGGGATCATGGGATGGAGTGGGTGATCTAAT